>ML976197.1:6132-17651 GCA_010015635.1 Clathrospora elynae | reverse complement strand
AAAACCCTCCCACCTTATATAAGAGGGGATAGTGCCCCTCTTGTCCTCCTATAGTCTCAGACTCATGTAGGACATGAAATGAATACATACATACAGGAACCTTGCTGTTTGCTTTGTGTAGCAAGATAAGGTAATAGTAATGTGCTCTAAGCCTAGGCACAGTAGGTGTAGACCTCCGTCCTGACACTGTAGTTGGTGGTGGACATCATTATCAGGAACCGGTGGTAAACAGGATCGTCGAGTGGACGGGGGTATGATAAATTACTAGTGCTTTGATACTCTTTAGCGTATGGAAAGAAATCCTGCTTATAAAGACTGTACAATCGATCGCTTTATAGGGTATCCCATCCCATACCTCCCAACTCTCAACGCCCATCATTCCACCTAAAAATCTCCAGTCGCTATGCACACAAAGTCAACACAATCACAACCAACACTACAACCGCCCAACCCCCTCCCTCGCCCCAAAATCCCCGCGATTCCACCTCCCCAACTCGCACCCCGCCATCCTAAATCTCTTCATCTCCCACTTCTTGCGCGTCTCAAACGCCTCGTCCACCACGCGCTTCCTCGTATCCATGCTTTCCTCTCCATGATCCCCATTGACCGTCCCATGCAACACGGCAGCGTCTTCCCACGAGTAGCTGAACTCGTTGAAAAGCGGGTGTGACTGGTTGTTTAGCTGGATTGCCGAGAAGGGGTTCTGGTGTGAGAACTTGAGGAGTTCGGGGGTGTCTGTTGTTGAAGGCTGGATGAGGGTTGATGATGTGGGTACGGTGGAGGCGGGAGGGAGAGGGAGGCGCAGGTCGAAGGAGGAGTTTGCGTGGGTGCGTTTCGAGGCTACGGTGATGAAGGGGTCGACGTCGTCCTTATTCTCCTTCTCGTTCGAAGTAGTCGGGAGTGGTACGGCATCGACGGCGAAGATGCGCTTCGGTGGTGTGTCGAGCTGCATGATGTCTTCCAACCCTTTGATGCCGAAGATGCTGTTTTCCTGCCGGGCTGGCGCGGCTTTGGTCGTCTTAGCAGGGCCGGGGATCCAGTCGCTCTCCGGGTCGCTCTCCGGCTCTTGTGTCTGCCCCCGGCGGCGTCTGTTCTCCTCGTCTTCATCGGCTGGACGGCGCAGCTTGGGGCCCGACGGTGTAATCCTGACGCGCTCCTTCTCCTTGCCCTTGGAGTGGGGCTTCGCGATGGGGTGCTCAGACTCAGTAGGTTTGTCTTCGCCCCGCATCTGCGCATCTTTGACCTCCTTCACCATGTTGTTCGGAACAGCAGCATGGATGTCCGTCATCAGCTTTGCGCGTCGACAGTAGCCATCCCAGTCCTCTACTGCCAGCTTGCCCGCCGCCTCGTTCAGCGCACTCGCCGGATTCGGTTGTATCAGCAGACATGAAATGGTGACCAGCACGTCTCTGAGCTTCAGTGTGCTACTCCAGTCTCGCTTCAGTGTCTCCACACAGACGACGCCGGTAGCCTCGTCGATGTTCGGGTGCCATAGTCGAGTGCGGAACTGTGCTGTGGGCGGTGCAGTGGGGTATGTGGGTGGGATGTCGAGGTGCAGCCGCCAGACGCCGCTAGCATAGGGAGTGCCGACCGGCCCCGCGAGGAGGATGTCGAGGGAGGTGAGATCGGAGGAGTCGGAGGAGGAGGAAGGGAAGAGGTAGTTAGGCGGGAGACCGGCGGTGTGGAGGGAGCCATGGTCGGCGGCGAGGCGGCGCAGCGATTTCGAGTTCTGAGTGCCGCTGTTAGTGAGCGCGGACGCGTCGAGGGCAGACAATAGTTACCATGATGAGCGCACTTATCTAGAGGTGCTGCATAGGTATCAACGATGTGCGAGAGGAATTAGAAGTCTAGAGGCGTGTAGTGAGTCTATGTTGCCGCAAGAAGGGTGCGTTGCTGGCGTTGCCTTTCATGTGTCGTGCCGGATGCGGATCGCGATGCCCCACTCAATGCGGGCGCTACCCCTTGTAGCGCGCGACTTTGGTGTTCCCCGCAAAGCATCTTCACCTTCAATACCTGCATCTCCTGTTCACATGTGCAGAGAAGCCTGGCTAGCTTCGTAATACTTTGTTTCATTCTTGGTATCTGAGAAAAGCGCCCGAGGATAGCCAGCCCGCTCTAAGCTGCGCTCCAAGCTGCGCTCCAGTGGATCATCTCTCCATGCCATCCATTATGCTCACAAAGCCTTTTGAACGCCGCGCTGAAAAGGAATCTAAATCTACACTACAAAATATCCATCTCATCCATCGGATCCACAAACGGAAACTGCCCGCTCTCAATCGCCGCAATCCTATCTAGTTCCGCTTGGTACTCCTTCCTCAGCGTGTCCAGTGTGACAATCTGCCTCTTGAGCAGTTTCTTCCCCTGGCCGAGACCGACTGTTAAGCTTCCACCGCCTTCGATCCGTTGCTCAGCTAGGATATACGCGTCCTCCTTACGAACAGACGACAACGTGTTGATGATCATCAGGTAGCACTGTGTGAGCGACTCGTCCGCTGGATCGTGCACTTTTGAGGAAGTAGTCTTGAGTCGTTGTAACCGCTCGTGCAGAATCGACGCTGCGCCGCGGAAGTTGTTGCGCGAGATGCGGAAGGAGTAAAGGATCTGGTGGTATGGGGGTCCGGAGGCGAGGTTGAGTGTCCTTTGGCAGAGGGAGGTGAGGATGGTGTCGACTTCGTCTGCGAGGCCGAGGAAGGGGAACTTGAAGAGTTCGGGGGTTTGGTCCTGTGAGACCATGGACGTGATGAGGGTTTGGAGGTCTGCTTGTTTCCTACATGTAAAACTACAGTTAGTATGCGTGATATCTGCAAATGGAATGCTTCGACTTACAGCGCTACATCGCTATGCCGAGTCATAGCAGAGTATGCTTCTTGGAACATGGAAGTCTGTACTGAGGCAGTAAAGAGTCGTTGAAGGAGTTCACCCTTCAGCTGTTCGTCCTCCTGGCCCACTAAAGAACGCAAACCCAGCCGCGCAAAGTCTGCAATGTAAGAGTATGCCTTGGCCTTCTCAAACAAGCCAATGACGTGACTATAGTATTGTGCAAGGCCTTCGGAGAACGAGTTTCGCTCCACTTCCGATACAAGGCTTGCTGTGTCTTCTTCCGCGACATCGAATAAACCTAGAGCTGATAAAGTCAGTATTTTGCCAATGGGATTGCGCTCGGAATACTCACCAAGAGTATATGCAGGCTTCTGGAAGCATACAGACGCCAGCGCATTCTCGCCCAGTGCAATGTACAGCCGGCCTCTCAAGTAAGTCGCCCATGTCGACTCTTTAAGAAACTTCGAAAAGTCCATTGCTAGATCATACTCCCGCTGAGCGAGTAGGAGACCCATGATATCTTCGACCACATTATCGTATTCTAGCCCTACAAAAATCGATGCTAGCCAACCACGACTCCAATGAGTGAGCAGATTCGCCTTCGACTTTTCCGGCAATGATACCTCAAAGGCGCGTGCGCCGTACACGCCCTCCAAAACTGTTTGCGTGAACGGCAGCTTCTGCCCAGTTCTCAGTGTCTCGCTCATGGTGCGGTTTACGTTGTCCGATGCTGGTCCGGTAGAGCTTTGGCGTGCCCAGACTGTACGAGCTACCCAGGACATTGTCATGCAGTCCTTGTATTGGCCTAAGAGCTCCATGAAGACTTCCGACGCATCGAAATCCTCGGGTGTCTCTCCTTCCAGCTCAACAAACATGAACAAGGCCAGAACTAGCAGGTCTAGCAAGGTATTGTGATCAGCCTCCAGCGTCTCTTGAGACACCCTGAGCAAAGCGCTTAGGCCATAGCGCGCAATCTGTTTCCTCGAGTTGAGTTTGCCCTCTTCCTCATAGCCCAAAGTCTTGATAGCCCGGAGAAATGTATCAGTCTTGAGATCTTTCACTTCAGTACCGAGCTCTTCGACAAGAAGCGACAGATGTTCATCAGTCACATGCTGTAAGAGCTCGCTATTGCTCTCGATCCATTCCATGCGGTCTATGATAGTGACAGGCCGGCTCTGCAGTAGGTCCATCTCCATGTGCCGCTGCACTTCTTGTTGAACAAATGATGGCAATCGTTGCCGGAAGGACGATGCTGCATTGAGCAGTCGCGCCACGTCGCGAGACTCGGTGGTATCTAAAACTTTGCGAAGAGACTTGCTCAACATGCGTTGGTCTGAGAGTGCTTCCGCGTTCAATATTGCGACTTCAGCTTTGCTGCAGTTTCGTATGGCAGAGACATGGTCGCTTAGGATGAGCCACGGTCTGTCTGTCTTCTGGTCATAGACCAAGGAAAGTGACTCTCCTCTCCGTTTGTGCAAGTCCTTCACTAAGCTATAGTATGCCTGCCATTGTGCTGCTACAGCATCGCCAATATCTGGGTTCTGAGTGCCGTTCTGACTGTTCGTAGCAAAGGCTATGACGGTAGCGCAGAGGCGTTCTTTCAAAGAGCCTCTGCTCGACCTCGACCTTGTTCGCTCCAACCCTCTCTTGTAGATGTGTAGTGACGTTTCCAGTGTTGCTGTAGTAAACCGTCCCGGGAAGAACAGGAAGTCGAGCCACTGCTCAGTGGAGTCGAGATCGTCGTGTTCAGCATCTCTGTCTTGTTCGCTTGGATTCGTAGGATTGACTTTAAGCCCCTCCACGGTCAATGGCCCCGAGTCGACGGATACCCAGTCGTTTTTCCAGGTCTGTGTCCGGTTATCGGGAAGATCGGTAAGGTCGAACTTCAGCGAATAGACCCTGCTACTCGGCCCAGACCTTGCACGTATCCAAATCTCGGAGCCTCTCCATCCAGCAGGTCCCGGGATGATGTGAAATTCTTCCATTGTCCACACGGTCGTGTCCATGAGCTCGTCGATGGGTGGAATGAGCTCGGAGCCTACGGCGGCATCGTAGAGTCCCAGCGACGGGTCGTCCGCATCCCTGACGCCCCAGAACATGAAGCGGTGCTGCTTCGGCGAGTAGGTGACGACGTGGTATGTTGCACCTCCTACTCCGTCGGGAACGTCCAGGATAGCCATGAGCTTCGACTGCGCGGGCCCAATCGAGTACGAGCTGGATGTGTTGGCATTAGTCTTCTCCAGCGCGCGAATGTCGTTGACCAAGAGATCTGTCTGGGCCCCCGCCTTCCCCGATGCGATGTTCCATGCTCGTAACGTGTGGTCCAGGCATACTGAGAGGATGTGCTGTCCGTCGGGCGATACGGCAACCGCAGCGGCGGCTGATATGGCCAAGTCTGCGTTCTCGAACCGCACCGTGGGCTGCGCCTTCCATGACAGGAGACCACGCACAGACCAGTTGTTGCTTTGGTACCGTGACCCGTCCCATGTGTTGTTGACCTTGTCCCAGAGCATGCGGCAGATGGCTCCGTCATCGAGGGTTACGAGTAGTTCTTCGGCGCTTACGGCGACGAGTCGGTAGGGTATGCGTCCGCTAAAGAGCGTAGGCTCGGACCGCTTGCACCAAGCGTCTATGTCTTGTTCCGAGGCTGCAGGGCTGGCGAAGAAGTCGCGATGTAGGGTTATCCTATACAGCTCGTTTGCCGTGGTTATGGCGAAGACGGTCAATGCATCGCGGTCGCCAGGCGTTGCGAAAGCCACGCAGAAGGGTCGGATTGGCGAGGCGAACTGGAGGAGGAGCGTGAGGTTGGCTTCGAACTGGTCCGTGTAGTCGTGATCCAGGTCCACCGCCTGTAACTCCAGCACCTTCTTGCGGTCTAGCACGCGCCAAAGAAAGCTTCGCGGGTATGCGTTGTGTTTGTGAAAGTACATGGACCCATCAGTCGCTAGATGTCGCTTCGTGAACGCATCTTCATCCTGATCCACGTACTGCTCGGTGACCACACTGCGCTTTACCGTGGGCCGGCTGCCAAAGGTACTCAGCGAGCCTGATGGCAGCGTAAATGCGATCGTCGACCCAGGAAACGCGGGCTCGATGTTCAGTCGCGCCTGCTTGTAGAGGCATGTGCCCCCATTATGGGCCATCCTACTCGCATACGAAATGTTTAGTTATGGGTGGTGACGTGTGATCGGCTTCTGTTGTGTTGCGCCGTGGTGGTTGTGGCGGTCGGCGCGGAGGTGCAGTTCAAAAACAGCAGTCGCGATGGGAATGCGACAAGCTCCCGCACGGACCACGTTTATTAGTGATTCACTGCGGGCGCATCATCTTCGGGTACTCGAACCATAGCCTAGCTAATTGTCTTCAAGGGATAATGGACCAGGGATATCATTTATAGCGTTACTGTAGAGCGTTAAACGAGAGATTGACATCATCACCGCTCCTGACGCCTAAACGCCAAATGATGCTGATGTACACAGAACACACCTCCGCCGCGACCCTCGTCTCGCTCATCCCCTGTTGTTCCTCTCCTCGAGATCCTTCTCCTTCGGGTCGCCGATGCCATCCTCGTTGATGGCGAACAAGCAGTCGCTCTCCGGCAGACACGGGCTGTCGTAGATCTTGCACACACGCGTCTCTGCCCTGCCCTTTCTCAAACTCAGTCGCGTCGTACTTGCGTGCGCAATGATGTTTCCTCCGATGGGCTTCTTGGGGTCTGGGTTGAACATGGCGCTAGGGCCACCATCAACCTGCGCAACGACTTGATTTGTGATGACCACCGCGATACCAAACTCATCAGCGAGGCGTTGCAGCATCCGCATGAACTTGGCGAGATGAGTTTGTCGGGCAGAGAGCTCTCCACGTCCGGCAAAATCGGTACGATATAGCGCCGTGGCGGAGTCGACAATTAGCAGGGAGAAACGCGTCTCGGTCATCATCTGCGATGCCTGGTTGAGGAGCTCCAATTGATGGTCAGAGTTGTAGGCGCGCGCATACGCAACGTTGTCCAGAACCTCCTCGCCTGACAGACCGAATCGGTTTGCGACAGCTAGACACCGTACGGGTCGGAAGGTGCCCTCTGTGTCGATATACAGACATTTGCCCTCTCCGCCACCCATGTCGAATGGCAACTGGCATGTAACAGCGAGCGTATGACAGATTTGACTCTTTCCCGTTCTGAACTCGCCAAATATCTCCGTTATCGATCCCGTTTCGATGCCACCTGCGAGAAGCGTGTCCAGTTGCTTTGATCCGGTCGTGATGGAGATCAGCTCGCTTCGGCGCGAGTGCATCTCGGTAGCAGTCGTGAAGCCCATGGGCACGAGTTTGGATGCTAGTATTATCAGCGACTGGGATAATCCTGGTTTGCGCGATGCATACCCTCAGCAAGTAGTTTTGACGCCTTCTGTTCAGAGATACCCTTGATCTGCTCAAGCGCTCGCCGTGGCCTGTCTAACATTAGTGGGGGTCGTTGAATCTTGCAGCCAACTCACGTATAGGCAATAGACTCTACTGTGTTGAAGCCGCCCTCAATCACGAGCTTAATATCGCGTGCCGTCAAGCCGTTGACACCCTATATTTCTGTCAGTACTCGTTGCGATTTCCGAGTGGATATAGCACGCACCTCAAGCGCAGTAACCGGAGTCGGTGCGCCGGGCCCGCCCATTGTGCTCTCCTCAAATTGCTCCTCTTCGTTGCTCATCTTGAATCAGATTGTGGATGGTTAAGACTGTGAGCGAGTGGTCGTGGAAACTTGAGGGGGTGTGAGTGTGCAGCCTTAAGGGATGAGTGGCGGCATCTAGGCTCAACGCGTCGCACTAGCGCCACACGCGTGCTCACATGATAATGACAGATGGCCACTCCTGTATTCGTCTAAGTTCATTCAAGAGCATCCAACATTGTTTCACGCATTTCAAACATCAAAAATTGTGCGTTGCCATGATGGTTGTTCATTCTTCTGTGTGCTCATGATATCATGTATGTAAAGACGCCAGTCGACCGAAAAGAAGACCCTATTCATCATCGCCGAAGAAGACCTTGATGGGCAACCAAGAGTCGCCACAGACCTTGAAGCGCTCCGGTAGCCCGCTGATCTCCTTCATCTCCTCGTCAGTCAGCTCCCAGCCGTCAAGCTCGAAGTTGCCCAAGATGCGGGATGCTGTGACAGACTTGGGGATGACGCTGGTGCCGCGCTGCAGACCCCACATGAGAAGGACCTGCTGTACGGACTTGCCCTTGCCATCGGCGAGCTTTTTGAGCTTGTCGTTTTTGTAGAGGGGTGAGTCAGTGGAACCAAGGCAGGAGTAGGCGGTGGTGTGAATGCCCTTCTCATTGCAATAGTTGATGAGCTTAGGTCTGAATTGATGTTAGCCTTGTGGCTTAGGAAGAGATATATTGGACACATACGAAGGGTTGTTGGGGTGGAGCTCGATTTGGTTTACAGCAGGCGTGATCTTGAAGCGAGAGTCGGCGAACAGCTTCTCGAGGTTCTTGATGGCGAAGTTAGAAACACCGATGTTCTTGACGCGGCCGGACTCGGGGAGCTTCTGAAGCTCAGCCCAAGTGTCCTTGAAGTCCCAGTCGGGCAAGTGCTTTTTGAGATCATCTGGGTCGGTAGACGAAGGCCAGTGCTGTTCGTCATTAGTACATCGTTCTTAGAGTGTGCCGATTTTATGCGTATCAAACTCACCATGAGGTAAAGGTCAACGTAGTCGAGGCCAAGGCTCTTCAGCGAGCTGGTGATTCCCTCCTCGACGCGCTTGTGCCATGGGTTGTCAAGCTTGGTGGTGACCCAGATCTGCTCGCGGGGCACGCCAGAGTCCTTGATACCCTCACCGACCTCCTTCTCGTTACCGTAGGCAAGAGCAGTGTCGATGTGACGGTAGCCGCCCTGGAGAGCAGCCTTTACGGCTTCGCGGACCTCACCAGGCTTCGACTGCCATGTTCCGAGACCAACAGCGGGGATCTTTGCGCCAGTGTTGAGCTGCAAACAATCAGCTTCTGTAGATGCAGGGTCTTCGTAACAGAGTTCGCTGCGATGGTGTAGGTTGAATGAATCCGGCGCTCTATGTAAATTAATTTGGCAACCGCATAGAGCGTTGAAGATATCCAACCCTCACTTTTGGCAATTGCGATCAGGCGAGACCTGAGCAAACACGATAGATTATCTGTATTACTGCTGGTACGTACCGTGAAGCTCTCCTTGGTCCAGTTCTTGGGTGCCATTCTTGCTAGTGTTCGGAGCATAAAATGGAAGTAGTGTTAGTTTCGGTTGTTGAAAGTTTGAGATGGAGCAGACACAGTTATCTTTTGACTGAGGGGCACGCGAATTTAGGGCTACGTCACGCTAACATCGGTGTTTGTACCGAGGGGCAACAGTACATCAACCACCGGATGTTCATTTCTCGCGAGGCCACGAATGGGCGAGGAGAGAGGCCGCGGGTGACGGTAATTGTGGGTAACCTATCCACCTGCGCTAGTCCAGGAGAGGAAGCCGGACCAGTTGCGTCCGAGCTTCTTCGACATTTCACTTGCCGACCCGATACGACACTGAACCTCCACTACGCCGCCCAGCAATCCGCGACTAGCCGCCATATGAATACAGCCGGACATGTCTTCAGGCTTCGTAAGTGGTGGCAAGTCTGGGGAAGAGACAGAACGCGACGATGAATGGAAAAGAGCCCAGCAAGAGCTAGAGGATGAAAGGCGAGCCAAGGCGGATCTCGCGAAACAACACGACGGCAAATCTCTCTACGAGATTCTACAAGAGAACAAAGACAAGAAACAGGCCGAGTTCGAAGAGAAGACCAGGTATAAATTGAAAGCCGGCCTCGACGACGATGAAGCGGACTACCTCGACTCGATCCTGGAGAAAAAGCGACAAGAAGAAGCCAAAGTGAGAAAAGAGACCTTCGAACAGTTGGATCTGTTTCGGAGGCAGCGGGAGGAGGCTGAGAGGAAAGCCCTAGAGGACGATAGTACCGAAGTGCCGGCACAGGACGGAGGAGAGTGGGTGGCGGTTGGACGTAAGAGGAAGAAGGGTCCTGAAGCTAGTCTACTAAAGGGTGTCAAATTGAGGAAATCCAATTCGGTAGCCGAAGAAAAGAAATCCGTCAATGAAGCAAAGGCGGCCAAAGAGTTGATACAGACAACGACTACCGCGACGCTCTCAACTTTGATCAGCAAAGACACCGCGAAGAGCGCCTCAACATCAGCAGGCACAAAGTCTAAGCCTCTATCTGCCATACCTTCCGCCAAACCATCAAATTCCCTCTCGCTTGGACTAGGCTACGCGTCTTCGGACGACGAAGATTAGATCAGTCAGGTCGCCCAGCACGCATTCACTACGATAGAGACAATTTTCATCTAGCGGACACACCGTCAACGCGGAAACAAGTCTTCAGAACATTATACGACCCTCAAGTAGCGAGCTAAAAGATTATCCCCACTACAAAACTACACCCACCACGACTGCTTCACTCTGCAACGATTGGGATGTAACTGCAATGGATGACTCATCGTTAGGCCCTGTTGTAATTAGCCACACTATAGCCGATGCGCACTAGACACACGTTGAACTCATATTACGAGAAGTTTCATACAATCAACAGACACCTCGAACCATCGACGCGCACACTCCCATCAAATCTACAGAGATGAGAGAATGGCCGCTCCACATCAGGACCCCGCAAAGGCTGGAGCGACTTCACAGGCCTCCCTCTTAGGATTACCAACAGAGCTCCGCCTAAAAATCTACGCATACCTTGCTGAGCCCATTCACTACCATGTAGACAACCTGGTTCCTTACGTACCTGCTTGGGACGTAGGATTATTCAAGAACAAGCGATTCTGTCATACGCCCGATCCAGCGTGCCCTTTTCTATGCAGCAAACCAGTCTACTCAGGCTGGCAACCAACCCAGGAACTCTGTCACAATCTCCCTGGGTCCTCCTCCGAATCTGCAGCTCAATGCGTTAGTGCTATCTGTCGGACGTGTAAGCTCATTTACTCGGAGACGGACGGCATGTTCGACAGTAAATGGATCGGCATAACAATTCGCCACCTATTCAACGCACGCGATATGCTTAAATACACCCACGCCTCTCACCTAGAGACAATCGTCCATCTCACGATACAATACTTGCCCTCTCGTTATGACACCCACAGCGGCATGCACCCCATTGTGCAACACCTGCGCAACCACCACGCAGATTTACCGAACCTGTGTACGGTAGCTGTGCAAGGCCCGAGGGCGATGAGAAAATTCTGCCAACAGGAAGAAGGCATGATGAGGTTTCGTCCGGAGGAAACGTGGTTTGAGGGTAGTTGGTTTATCGGGGCGCTACGGGATGCGCTGAGGGAAAGGACGCCGATAGTTGAGGTGGGGATAGATGCTTGGGTTATTATCAGAGCCGGGCATTTAGACTGTAAGAGTGGAAACGATGAGATGGTGAGGATTAGGGGGACTATAGATCAGGGTAGTGGAGCGCTGCGCTGTGAAGTGAAGAGACAGGAGGTCGTGGAAGATGGACCGTGGAAGAAATTCTGGGAAATGTGGGGGATGGGGTATCCGGTCTGAATTCACATTGCTGTATTATATCAGGCACGAATAATTATCGCTTGCAGGATAGCGCATCGCTTTCTTCTGGCGATCGCCTAGAAGCCCGAAGTTGGTGCTAGGGCTGGTGGTTATATGTGTATAT
>ML976196.1:30450-43605 GCA_010015635.1 Clathrospora elynae | reverse complement strand
TTGAATACTGTTCATTCAACTTGTGCCTGCCTTTTGGCCCAGTGGTCTAGTGCATATAGTCGTGCCTATTACCTTTTAGGTTTAGATCCTTACAGGCTTGCATCAATGCTTGAATGCCTTTGCATCTTCTGGCCAGTGTGTTTCTGCCCATGTTGTGTTTTTCAGCAACTTCTGTACATGAGATTTGTTCATCTTCACCGTGAACTTCCATCTCTTCAACAGCTGCTTAAATTGGTTGCATATTGGTTGAGTTGTTGCATGTTGAAGTTGGCGTTACTTTAGTGTTCTGGTGTTTGGCCGAGCGTCACGCCGGGCCGAGCGCCACGCCGACCAACACGGTATTGACTATCGTGGATAGGAGCTCTATATACATTTAGGTTGCTAGGGTACTTCAGGTACATACCTACCCGAAGGCACAGACGCATCCCCGGTACATACATACCTCGGGGATCGACGTGCCTCGGAGATGGACGGCACTCGGGGATGGAGGTACATCTGGAATCGACATATCTTGGGGATAAGACTCGGGAGGTCATGGGGCATCATAGGGTACCAAGGAGCACCGTGGCTGACACAAACAATTACAGCGGGGTATCTTGCGGACGGCATTGCCTCCGGCGGCACCTGCGGTGAACTTCTTTTTGCCATTTGGCGCCTGCAGCGGGCTTGTGACGAACCCCATCTGGCTAATGAGAGGGTGCAATTCGATTTTTTTGACCGTCCCTGTTTCGGCTGAAATGCTTCCTGCGGAAGCAATATCGATCACCGTCTGGCCCATGACAAACTTGATATCGCGGACAACCAGGTCCATGGGCATCATATACAACATCAGCGTCGCCTCATTCGACACAAGGGCCACGCCAGGAATCGTCACAATTGTGCTTACAAAACGCATGTTCACATTCATTGCTTGCAGATGGTATGCATAGCACCCGAGGATACAGTGCAGCATTTCTATCTTCCCACACTGTTCTCAGACTCCGCATGCCAATCCCCTTTCTTCACTATAAGCTCTTCGCTCTCATTATCAATGCCCGTAATCTCATGTACAGTCTTCTTCTTCCCAAAACGATCAACATGCGATAGGCGTAGGCTATCCGGCAAGGCCTCCCCACCGCTACCGGTCGTTGGCTTCACAGAAGAGATGGCGTATCTTGCCTTGCTCAAGAAGGTCATGAGGATGGGTATGAGGATGGGGAAGTTAACGGCCATGATGCCGAGGAACTGGAAATTACTTGATTAGCGGTCTGTGCAGTCAAATATATAGCATGGAAGGGTGCTGAGAACGAGGAGTGTGAGCTTACCGTTTCGCGAATCGACCATATCGTGCTGATGTTGATCTGCGACACGTCTCGAAGACACAAAATGTAGCGTAGCACTGCTGCGACCATGAGGAACCTGCCGGTGCAAATCCAAAGGCCGAATCGCAATTTTCTGTGCAAAGGTATTTGGACACTCCAAAGGAGGGGTAATGGAATGTATAGGATCATGAAATCCGTGCTAGCGAACATGTGAGTTGGACGATATATGCCAGGACTCCGCATCAGAACCACTTACACCACATTTGTGACTACCAAAGCCAGGTATTTCGAGATGTTGAGAGCGCAATCGTCGCCCGGGTATGGATATACCTGCCACAGACTATGGATCGGATGGCAATGTGTGAGGTAAACAGTGATTGTAGCAACGTACCCTGCGATACAAATACCGCCGGTTATCTTGACTAGACCCTGCTGCCGTAGATTGAGACTGTCGCTGTTAGTGCAAGTCAGGGAAGGTATGGTCAGGGGCTCATACGTTAATCTTTTGTAGAAGAACAGCATACAAGCCTTGACTGTATACAAATATGTTAGCGTACAGCAGTGAAAGCAGAGATGCTAATGCATATGCTCATATGTAGCTAGCCTGCACCTGCGTTCGTGTAGTACATACGGCACCAGATCAACGTCGTGTACGATATCCATCCAGCGAGCAGACATTTACTTCCCACAACGATGCGATTTATTTGTTTATGCGTGAGCGTCAACGCAAGTTCGTCGCTCATACCCGTAATAGAGCCAAACTGCCCGATTAGCTCCAGCATGACAAGCTCCCCGGTGAAGAAGACCACGGCCAGCACCGCGAAGTAGTCATCCCCATCCCATTTCAATCCAATCTGCGAACATCGCGCTGCTATTCGGGTGAACAAGATAATCATGCCGATAGCATATTCGATCCAAGCTTCCGCCTGGAATGGTGTAGGCATGTTGGTAAACCGGACGGCGTAGGTATTAACTTTTCGGGTGAGGCAACTTCGCAGCGCAAACAAGCTGTGTGTATAAGTGGCATCGAGCAGCAAAGATAGGACGAACAATTACAAGTGCAAGTCGCTAGAGGTGTGTGCTCTCGAATTTAACATTTGTAGTTACCCGAGTACATAGTAACAATCGGGCCTTTCTATAGCCCATGTCAGATTTACATGATTCATGAATGATTACCTGCTATTACGCAAGTTAAGTGGTGTTCAGCATATAAACTTTGCGTAGGGCATGTCCGTCCCGGGGACCCCCGTATGAAGATATCCTACAGTCCCACCATTGTTAGTGTCGCCGGATGGGAGGGTTCTGTAGCGAAGATCTATGCGAAATCTAGCAACGACGCAGGTTTAGCGCTAAGTATCCCGTCTCTTAGCGGTGCGGCAATGGCAACGGCACGCTGTGACACAGACGATGAGCTGTGGTCCTTATAAGCTGTTACCGGGAGTTATGTGCGTCATCTGTGTCTGCTGACTAGTAGCGCGAAGATCAAGTGTATCAAGGGTGTCCGCGTCCTGACCATCTGGCAGAAAATTAACGATAGAAAGGTAATATTTCCTTGTCATAACGAACATGCAAATGTTCATGAGTAGAAACAAAACCTCGGGTTCAATGGGCCGGTTCTTAGGCGTCGGCGGTGGCCTAGTGTGGTTTGATGTCCAGGCTAGCGCGATGTCCGACTTCGCAAAAGCCCATCCGCTGTTGCAGACCCTTAACTGTTGCACTTCGCGTTGTGTCATGGCAAACGTTTGCGATATAATAGGCTAAGTAGTGCGCTCCTGTTAGATGGCCGATAGTCGCCGAAATTCTGCTCTCTTGATTAACGTAAAGCATCACCACTGCGTGTCTTTTTTTGTGGATTGACCATCAAAGACGCGCTGGCAGCCACCTGATCTGCTGCCGCACTATACTCTAAAGTCCCACCATGCTGAAAACGCTTCATTTTACGCGCTTCTCGCTGGGTCATCACTGCTACTTGCCCTTCAAGCTTAGTGATGCGTGCAGATTGAAGAGCATTCTGATGCAGCATTACTTCAGCACCCTTCGCAAGCTGAGAGAAGCCAGCCCTAGCTGTTGTTGGAGATTGCGCAAATGAGTCGCCTACAAGCCTAGACCGCGATCCAAACTCTAAGGTGTTGCTTAGAGTTTTAGAGAGAGTGTCTTGTAGTGGGGATGCTGGTGGGGTGCGTAATCTGACTTCAAGCCTGTCCAAAACTACGAAGGAGCTCGTATTTTTTGAGCGCTAGGGCCACCCCCCGCATGCCGCATCTGCATTATCACAATACATCCTAACTTTTCTATACTACATTTTTCTACAACCACCACTAAAATGAGTACAATGAACCGCCGAAACCCTTTCGCAAATAAATTGATAAGATTAAAGCGTTATGTCTTTGTGACCTCCTCTATATAGTAATTTTGCTAAGGAGAGGTTTGATTTTGCACGTGGGTGGCCCTAGCGCTCGAAAATACGAGCTCCTTCGTACTTGCGCGTTCAGAGCGATAAGGCCTGATGCCTCAAAGGCCTTGTGACACATCTCCTGCGTGAAGAAGTCGAAAGACGCGTCTTTAAAGGCTGAGGTGAAGCCTTCCTTATTGATATGGAAGATGCGTCTGCGTGCTAAGTCCCTGATGCGTTGGGAGTACTTCCTCTTCAAGGGCAAAAAATACACCACATCTAGTGGCTGCAGGATGTGCGATGAATAGAGAGTCATGCAGAGCGTCAGGATCTCGTTCTCCAGGCAGTAGTCCTTGAAATCCTGGTTGAGATGACTTTCATGTCCATCCAGAATAAGTAACCTGTATACCCCCACTTGACTGCCCTTTGTATGCCTATCAAAGTGCTTCAACCACTCCAGACCAAGCGCGTTATTTGTCTAGCCATTCTCAAACACTAAGAGCTTGCAATGACGCGGTATTAAAGCCAGCTTGAGCGCGTCTGTACGCGATACAAAGCGCTCAGCCCAGTTCTTGCCAACTGGCTCACCACCACGCGCACCTAACAGTTTATGAGCCATATCTGCCATCTTACACAGCCTGGGCGCGAATCCCAGCGAACCGAGGTTGAGGATATATTGGACGATAGTTTATATATTGGACGATAGTTTGCTCTTCGTCGCGTGTGAGCTTGAGGCAGTTGGGGGTAGTATCAGCGCGAAATGGTATGCCTCTGGTGCGTTTGTCCAGAGTCTGGCGTCGAACGTCGAAGGCCTCAGCAGCAGCCTGGTGGCTTTGGAGTTGACCAGAATTAAAGGCTTAGAGTGTAAGCTGAACTCCCTTCGTGTTGAAGCGATGACGCGCTGTGTGGTTAAGAAATGATGGGATGAAGAGAGTTGTGTTGGTCTTGGCAATGTATGTATTATGTATGTATGTATTCAATTAGCGTCCTATCTGAGTCTGAGACTATAGAGGACGTGAGCAGCAACGGCTGCTCAGGTAAGAAGAGGATATATATCAAAGGGTGAGAGTCTCTGTAAGTATAAGGGATGGTGAGGGTCTAAGCCCTAAGTAAGGAGAGAGGTACAAGAAGTACGGTGCCAGGCCTGTCCTTTACCCGTCTCCAAAATTCAAGTGTTAAGGCCATGCTGGCTGCCTTGTTTGCGCGTGTCGTGTCCTGTCCGGGACGGCGACGTTCGAACAGCTACGGGTAGCTGTCATCGTTGTGTGGGAGCAGAGGTAGAGGGGCGATGCCAGGCCTTCCTTCACCTCTCTCCCAGATTCGTGTCTGTAAGGCCATGCTGGTTGCCTTATTTGCGGTTCGTGCAGGAGGGGATTCGGGCGCTGCCCTCCTTCTGCTAGTTGTGTTGCTGTTCCCTTGACCGAACGTCCTGATCTCTATGATGCACAGACCGCTGAAAATTCTTTGAAGCTCCAGCTGCAACAAAGCCGTCTGCGCACCTGCCCACAACACTGCAGCGTAGAAATAACGCTGTGGAGAGATCAGGAAGGGAATTTGAGATAGAAAAAGTCAAAAAACGATGAATTTTGACCTTTCTGCAACTTTGGAAAGTTGGTGTTCGGTGGTTGAGGCTGTATCACGGTAATGTATTATCTGTCCGTAATCATAATGAGGCAGAGCTGCGTTTTTGCATGAAAGCTCTGCCGTTATGGCGTTAACACGAGGCCGACTTGCTAACTTCGTGTAAAGGGGTTGAGGCTTAAGCTTCATACTATCAAGACTACTGGCTCTGGAAGCACCGAGAGTAGCATCTGTAAGGCAGACGTTCTCGCCTGCATCAATACAGCGTTGATATGACACTGCTCTATCACGTTCTGGTTGAAACTAGGCTCCACTCCAACTGAACTATTGGCCCCGGCAGCGAAGAGCACAGCGTCCTCGACGCCGATCCCATGGTTTGCATAAATACTTTGCCGCTTTTGCATTAGTCTTGACGCTGTGCTGTCACGGACATGTTGTCAAGAACATGCTAAAAGCCAAAGGATTGGTCTGCACGCTATCAAGACAACATGTTGTCAGCCACCGTGTGGGCCTCAGGGTATATGACCCAGGTTCCATCCCATCTTCTCTCACTTAGAGGCTAGTACGTGGAGGGCTTAGCGCCCACAACGCTAGCCGGCAGAGATATTGCTCTCACTTTCCGTAGTCCTAATACAACACGATTCACCACATGTTCTATCCCAGTGCTACTGACACATGTATTAGGTCTAGTAGCAATGGATACAGTGTCCGCAAGGTAGACCTGCTCAACTGCATTAATGCCTTGCTACAATAGCGCTAACATGACGCTGTTCTGTCACGTTAGTGCTGATCTGCGGAGACTATTGGCTGTGTCTGCGTCATGAGAGCACAATACTACGCTACTGCTAGGTTAGGAAAGGCAGATTGGACCCAGCTGCCGTTACAACAAGTGGCACCGCCATATGCCGGGATAGCCCAACGCGCCTAAGAATTAATCGTGCTAGAGCATATGATAAGCCAACGACTATTCGGGGGAGTCATTCTCACATATACTTAGGGACCCAATTTACGCATACTAGCATTGTTTCCTGTGATTTCTGAGGCAGATAATCCAGGCACGCAGTGGAAAGAAAAACGCCAACTCCCGATGACCCCGCACAACTTGAGATGATCATAGAAACAAGCCTACTTTGAGCTCATTATACCGCACAACTACACACTCAATATATATTTTTGACACGCGCATCTTTCTTACCATGTCCAAAAGTGGTATCTGCAATATCACTACCCCAAAAAAGGCCCGTATCCGTGGTGCAGCCGACTTCAATGATGCTTATGGGATCCCATACTACCACACCAACCTGTTCAAGTTCTATGGCGTATTCAAGCAGCAGGGATGGGCCATACTCAAAGAGGGCATGGAGAAGGAGGTTCCTAATGTGTTTCCAGAGATGGCGTTGTAACGGGCCAGGCCCGGGTAGTACTCGGCTGGAGAGCCTTGGGGTTACCTGGCCATTGCCGGAGATAGATGACATGGAGACCAGCCGTTCCGGAGGTCAAACTAGAAGACGGCTTGGAATTACCACCACTCCAACAGATGAACCGGCAAACACCCGGAAATACCCGGGGAACTATAAAGGCAGGAGAGGGACACTAGATAGCCCGTTATCAAATCCATCTGATTCTTTCTAGCAACTACCCTCAGGGTCAGTCCCTTACACGGATAGAGTATTGTTGCAGCATAGTAAGCTGGTAAGAGGTTGAGTTTAGCGTAGTACTCGCTTGCCTTTGCCCACGCTGCGCACAAGTTGATTGCAAGGTAGTCCTCAGGCGCCTTGTTGTGGGTGTTATAATTGACTGCATTGTAGGTTTCAACGTGCTGCTTGTAGTAGGTAAGGATATACTCAAATACTGGGATAAACTCAGCAATAGCACCAAAGCATCCGCTATTTGTGCGCCCTTCAACGCTCTTTGTAGCAGCTTTGAGCGGCTTCAGCACATCCATATATTCTGTAATCACTGCCCAATCAGCAGCTGTAAGGCCGTCTGATCGCATTCATGACTGCGCTTCAGGCAGCTTGTTGCCACAGCTTTGAGCGTAGGTATCCTCATCTTGCACTTGTCAAATGTGGTAATTGGCGTAAGCGTTAACGGCTGATTGTAGCTTAACTGCGCGCTCAAAACATGAGTAGTACAAGTTCCAGCGTGTGACAACAGGCTTAACAGGCTTGAGTATTTTGCAGTCTTTGGCGGGTGCATTGGTGGGTAGCTCTTGATGAGCAAGGCGCTGAAACTCAGCAAATAGAGCGTACTGTTGTGGTGTTTTGATGTAAGAAATGACGCTCAAAAGTACACCTAAAGGGCTGTTGCGTCTCTACTTGTGCATAAACTTGCCCTCGTTGGCAAGCTCCCGCGCGCTGTTGTTAAAGGCGTTGGCGTCCTTGCCCTAGAGAAGCACCTGGCCAATAAGGTTGAGCGTATGAGGACTGCAGCGGATGCAACAATAGGTGGTGTCAAAGCCCATCTTCTGCGCAATTGCAGCAACAACAGAGTCATTACTGCTTGCGTTGTCAAGCACAAAGTAGCCAACTGTACAGGAGCTAATACTGAACTGCCGCAGCGTTTGGCTAACAACTTCAACCATCCTCTTGCTACTGTGAGCGTCTGTTAGCTGAGGCAGCGCAATAGGCAAGTCCTGGAGGTTGCCAAAACAGTTAACGTAGTGCGCAACAACGCCTAGATAACTGTGCTTGCTGCCCTTTGTTGTCCAGCCGTCAAAGCTTATATGGATCTTGCTCAGTGCCTGCAACAGCTCCTAGACAACGCGCGGCTTCAGGTAGTTGTACATGCGTAAGATGTAGCGCAACACGCTTATGTAAGACGTCCACAGCGCTGCCTCTGCCTCTGGGTTGGCCATAGCTATAAGCCGCCAAAAAGCCAGCAACTTGAACTCAGAAAGTGGGTGGTTGTTCTTGACAAGCCAGCCTACAGCTGCAAGCCTGAAGCGCTGAGGATTGAAACCAGAAAGCTTGTTGGCAACTGCCTGTGAGACTTGGAGTTTGCCGTCTTTGAGTATGCAACCTAGCATGCTTTCTTGGGCAGAAGCAGTGGTCTTGTTAGGTGCCGTATAGCTATGACCACGTCGCTTTTCTTTGAGGTGGCGTGCAGCCAATGACGGCGCTTTTGATGTCTTATATATGCCACCGCCTCTGCAGTCAATAACCTTGTGCTCATGGCAGTAATAGCACACAAAAAATATGCAACCCGGGTCCTTGATCAGCGCAACGCGCCAGCTGTAGCAGTATACCTGTAAAAGGCTTGGGCTTTGCCCATGCCTTGTGCTAGGCTGCGCCTTGGCACGTCTCCTAGCTCTGCGCAACGTAGCTTCTTCTATACCCTCAAGGTACACAATACATTCATCAACACTCAGTGTATTTCCACTTCTGAGGCCAGTCTATAACAATACCCAGCTTCTCTTTGTCTGTACTGACGCCAGCGGCTTTATGTATTGCAGCAAACGCGTCCAATTAATGCCCTCAAAGTTATCTTCAAGGTGTGTGTCAAAGCCATTGTCCACAGCTTCTTTAGCTGCTGCCAACGAGGCAACAGTTGCAGCGTTGCTACCCTCAGCAGGCGCAACAATAATGCCTTCAGCTTGCAACTTGCAGAATTGCAACTCAAAGTTTGAGGACTAGGAAGCTTCAAAAAGGGCCTTACAAGGCAACAGGCATGGTGACAATAGCTGCATATCAAGTGCAATAGGCTGGCTGGCAGTGCTGCAAGATGCAACTTTTAGGCACTTGTTTAGGGCAGCAGCGCTGCTGAAACCGCGCTTTTTAGGTAGCATGAGGTCAATGATAAAACAGGAACAGTAAGGACACTGAAAAAGTTGTAATAGATAAAGGATGAAGCGTGTGCATGAAGGTTGTGGAAAGAGAGGTTAGCACATTGTTGACATGGCTAGTAGCTTACTATGTGATGGTTTGTAAAGGGAGGACATTCTGTGCAACATGTGTGTTTGCCCGGTGCTCCTCCCTCAACTACATGAGCACTTTCCACACACGTATACATCATAGATACGTCATGAAAACAGACCATATCTGTGGCTATATGAAAGGTGGCCACAATAGCAGAACATTAGAACAACACTACAAATACACTTTATACTTTGATTCACTGCCTTGCAGATTTACCCTTTGATGAATGCATACTTTCAATGCAACATAATAAGCTAACTACAACACTAGGAAAGTATTGTGAGATTGCCCGTACTGCAACATTAAAGCTTTATCTAGAACAGTCAGCAGCTATGCCCCTAAATAATTTACGCACTTGCTTCTATCAAGCCTATCAAGTCTATCAATCAAGCCTTCTATTACGGCTTGATTTGGCTTACGATTTACTGTAGAAGAGCTTGATTTGGAGGAACTAAGCCAAGTCAAGCCTATCAAGCCAAGCGCTTGATAGCAGCTTGTTTGTTGGCAAGTCTGGCGGCAAGGCTGGGGTTTTGGGTACTGTTCAAAAGTCAGCTTTAAGGTAGTTGTCAGCAAGGTTCTACATGGCAATATGGGTGTCAACTGGCTTACCTAGAGGAGGATATGGTCACTGTATCAAAACTTTGGCTCTGCAAAACTTTGCTACCTTGCTTGCGCTTGCAGTGACGCTCTAATTGTTAACAGCACATGCCATATCAAGCGGCATATGGAGAAACTTCATCAGATAGATCCAGACACTGGGTTGTTGCCAGAGACGCCCCAAAAACCAACGTTTGACTTGCCATTTGAAGCTGCAAAGGTAGCTAGTTCAAACAGAACTGTATCTTACACCCCTATGGATAAAACCTGGTCTAATATAGACCGGTAAAATCGGTCTATATAAGATCACCCGACCGTCCTTATATAGACCGGAAAATCGGTCTTTTTTAGACCAAGAAATGGCCATAATGACCAACGTTTTGGCGTTCTAAAAGAGACCGGTTTTACGGTCTGTAAGAGAGCGACTGTAGTACGGTCTTCAAGAGACCGGTTTTACGGTCTGTAAAAGAGCGGCTGTAGTACGGTCTGTAAGAGAGCGGTGGTAGTATGGTCTGTAAGAGAGCGGTGGTAGTACGGTCTGTAAGAGAGCGGTGGTAGTACGGTCTTAATTAGAATGCAGTGAAGGTGTAGGTCATGTGACGTCTATTTTATGGCTCCCAGCTCCCAGCTCCCAGCTCCCAGCTCCCGGCTCCCAGCTCCCAGCTCCCGGCTTCTTAGCCCCCATATCCTCCGCTCCCAGCTCCTCCGCTCGTATTTCCGCTCGCATTTCCGCTCGCATTTCCGCTCCCATGCCCACTTCCATGTCAAGCTTTGCGGAAGTGGTACTGCTACCTGTGCAGTTCATCGTATATACCGTCTTTCCCTACAAGTCGTTCCTTATTAAGGAGGTTGCCGTTTACGCGCACTTTGATAGGAGCTATTCCTACAAGTCCAACAATGAAGTCAGTGACTACCCAGTGCTTGTATCGTACGTTGCTCTTTGTGAAGATCCCATGTTGTACTGCTGAGGTACTCCAGTACGTCACATACGCCATTTTCCAGCGATCAACGCGCGCAAAGTACTCAACTTGGCCAAAGTATAGCGGTGTGTCCCATTTATTGTACCGGTAACAGATGAAGGAGTTGTCGCGATTGATGTCGCTTTGGCCTTGGAAGTGCGCAGTAGTCACTATAGCTCCGGTCGCGAGTCGAAGACTTCCAAACAGACGAGGAGTGAGGTCGGGAATAGTGTACCATGGCTCCTTTGCTTCCAGGTCAGCCAAAAGACGCCTGTAAGCCTCGCTCTGCTGGAATTGCAGTGTCTGTTTCTCGTGAAGTAGCTGCGGCAATTGACTTGGTGGTTCGGTTACAACGTATTGGTTCAGTTGGAACATGGCATTGGTGTATCGCTCGTCGTCTTGTACGCCGTTGAAGAGACTAAGCATGATGTGAGCTGGGCAGTCTGCTTCGCTCTTGACGTAGCCAAGGTAGCCTTCGGGCAACCACTGGGCAAACGTAGAAGCGGGGCCCCAGTTCTCGACGTCATCTGCAAGGTGCAGGAGAGAGTGCGGTTGCAGTGTGCATACCTGCAGACGCGGTAGATTGTCTACGTTGGTACCCATGTTGTTGAACTGTGTATAGAATAGGTATTGGTATTGGCGTACAAACCGAGTGGAGAGTTTCCGAATACGACGTATATCTTCGTGCGACGTGGTACGATTCAGCAGGAGGCTATAGAGATCACTGAGATCCTTGAAGTTCTTGTAGTACTCGGGCGGTATAGCGTGTAGGAGGAAAGCGGGGCCGTATACAAGGAGAAAGGCCTTCCATTCTGCAGTCTTGAATTTGGCGTGATGCGGACCGACTGCGCGGCCTGGTGGGCTGATGTAGGTAGGGACGGTGCGTCGAGCAGAATAGAGGCCTTCACTGATGTTATTCTTATCCTCTTTACAGATGTAGTAGTTGCTAGCATCACGACGCTTAGCATCTGTTACTGCCTCTTTGCCTTTTTTGCTGCTGGGTTTGCCGCTGTGTTCCCATTTCACTCCCCATAGTATATGGAGGTATTCCTTTGTCATGTTCAGCGATATCGTGTGCATCGTGTCGATTGGGAAGCTCTCTGGCCAGTATAGGGTGGGTAGGTCAAGTAAGCAGCTGCGGCGAGCAATGCCCTTTACTCCGTCCTCTACGTCAGGGTATTGTTCTATCTTTGCCGCAAGGTTATATCGGAGAGGTAATTGTGTAAAGTGCGCCATGTCGTGGGGTACGTAGTAGATGCCAGAGCTCTTGCATTGCGTGCCCTCTATCTCGCAGGTCCGGCATGGGTACGGTGTGTTGCCAGGTTCTTTCATGCCCATGGCTTTGGCTACTGCTCGCCCGTCACCAGTAATAAGAATAAGATGAGAGCGGAGTTGGAAATTGCTGCCATCTGACCTGCTGGCATCAATGGCTGGTATTCCCGTTGTTGTTAAAGCCTGAAATTCTTGCACTAGTGGCCAGAGAAACAAGTCCAGAAGTTCGTTGGTGAAACCGCCAGGAATAACCATGCTAAGCAGCGTATTGGCTTTCGTAAAGCGAGCGTGAGGCCGGACGTTTAGCACATAAATAAACACGACAAGGGCTTTATGTATATGCTTAACCTGTCGTTTGTTTGTAAGCGTGATCTCGTCTAGTGACATCTGGCAGGCTACTTCTCGTGCATCTAGCAGAAAACCATTGCTCTTTAGACGGCGACATATCTTTCCACCGGTCCAGTCGGAGGCAGTAGATGGTGCTTCTGTAGCAGAGAACTCGCCGTGGTAGCTCTGCAGTTCATGCGCCCTAGCACTGTTGCTGTACTGGTGTACAAGACGAGGTCCTACTGGAATATAACCGTACTGTGCAACCGGTTTGTCTGTGTCAGTAGGGTTTGCTTTAGGCTTGTAACGATCTTGCCCGCAGTTGTCGCATTTTCTTTTATGCGCGTGTACACCGGTGAAGGCCATATGGCCCATAGGGCAGCGGTCGTATTTGTGCGTTGGTAACTCAATAAGGTTGCGCAGGAATTTGCCATAAGTGTCGCCATGGAGTATCTCAATGCTGAAAAAGTTGCGTAGCAAGTCCTTAAGCAGCGCCCATGCCCCTCGTCCAATACGGCGGTATAGACGATGTAGTTCAATGTACATGAGGAGTTTGTCTTTCTTGCGGGGGTCAAGGCTGGGTATAGGTGTTGCCTCGTCGTTGTCGCTGCCCAGGTCGTCGTTGGGATCTCCTAGTCCTATCCCATCAAACGCGCCCTCTAAGCCTGACCAGTTGTCTACATTGTGCGGGTCGTTGTTGGTATCGCTTTCAGAATCGTCTATGGTCAAGGGTTCATCTCTATCGCGGTTGTTAGCATCTCGTTTCCTCTTCTTATCTTGAAGCCCTGCATTGCGTATGTCGTCTTCAG
>ML976196.1:7936-18046 GCA_010015635.1 Clathrospora elynae | reverse complement strand
AACGTCTAACAGAGCTTGTAGATGCAAACTTTCAACAACGCAACGTACTTATTGGATTTCGCAATCTTTTTGGCAACCATACTAGCGCTGCGCAAGCCTCTATTATCCTCAATACACTCAATGAGTATGATATCCCAAAGAAACTGCACTGTTTCGTGGGCGACAACGCCAGCAACAACAATTCGGAGCTTATCTGCGGCCTTAACAACCATCCCAACATCAACCTTACCTCTGACAATTGTATATGTTGCGCCGGCCACATCATTAACCTCGTCGTAAAAGCTACACTGTACGGTCAAGGAGTAAGCAGGTTTGAAGCCCAGCTTGCTGCTACTGCTCCAATTGAACAGTTCCAACTTTTCCGAGCTTTTAGAGTCATTGGCAAGTTCCACAACTTTGTAAACGCTGTGTGCGTGTCCTACAAACGCCGCAAGCTTTTCCTTCAAGTACAGCAAACCGGCGACAACAACAACAATCTGTACACCTACAGCACACTCAACCTTTGTCAGGATGGAGGCGTACGCTGGCATTCAGTATATCTGATGATGCTGCGTTGCCTTGAGTTCAAGGAGTCTATCAAGCGCTTCATCCAATGCTTAAAAAACGACAGCAACGTCATCAACAAGGCCTACAACCCGCTCACGGATAGCCTTGATGACAACAAGTGGGATGAGGTTACGGAGCTTGTAAATTTTCTACGAGCACCTTATGAGATGACAAAACGCCTTGAAGGCAACAATAGTAGCTCTGGATTTGGATCTTTATAGCAGACTCTCACTAATCTACAAGCTTTGTGGATGCTGTACAGCTCCGTAAGCAAGCGCCCACACAGTTCAAAATACTTTGAAAACGCTGTTAGATTTGGTCTTGAAAAGCTCAACACCTACTTCAATTGTATACTTATACAACCTGACATCAGCTACTACGCCGTCGCGACCGCGCTCTACCCAAAGCTCCGCCTCACCTGGTTTTGCACTCAATGGAAACACTACCCACGATGGTACAAGAAAGCAGAGGAGTCAATCAAGAAGGTTTTCAAGCAGTACTTGGAGCAGGAAATTGTGCCGGAGGAGTCACAGTTATTGCAGCCATTGCGGCGGAAGCTGCCGCAGAGCTTGAACAACAGCAACAGCGGTGACAATATCTACGAGCAGGCAATGGAGGTGGACTTACAACTGCTTCAAAACTCAAAGAAAAAGAGGCAGAAGCAAGTCAGCAAGCTTGACAACTACTTTGGTACACTGCAAGAGGACCTAACAAACGCCAGTGAGAGCCAACTCGCTGTACTTAACCAGCCCTGGCGCTGGTGGCTCAACGTTGGCCATTCAAAGTATCCCATTATCTTCAAAATTGCCACCAATTTTCTCTCCATCCCATCTACGAGCTGCGAGTGCAAGTGCTGCTTCTCCTCCGCAAAACGGACAATAACCTGTGATTGAAACCAGTTATCCGGAGCTACGATCGGAGCTTTACAACTTCAGAAAAACTGGCTTCAAAACAACATCGTGGTGAGCGATCTGCTCAAACTTCGAGATCATATACGCAAGGTGGAGGAGAAGGATAGAAATTGGAGCAGGCATTCACTGCCCAACCTGGGCACTAACCCAAACGGGTAATACTACGTCCGTAGCTGGCCCGAGCGCACGTACTACGGCTACAGGGCGTAGCTGTATCCTTTTGGCTCACATCAGTACGTAGTTCACTCAAATCTGATCCGTACAGCCCTCTGAGGACCCCATCCGTACACGTACTACGCTACGTTGACCACGCTGGTATGAAAAATGGCAAGGTCGGCATGCTCAGGGCTTACGATACGACCACTTTGAGCTTCGACTTGATCAATCTTGTTGCTGCTTCGAATGAGAGACAGGAGAGCTTCTGCAATGGCAACATTGGCTTGGCATAGCTTGCGAGTGCTTGATACGAGCGACTGAGTCGACGCTTGGCTGATGGTCTGTAGTGCGGCTCTGACAGCGAGTTGCTCGACTGACATTGCGGTCAGAGATTAACGATGTATACGGATGAACGAAAGGCCAGTAGGAGCGTGTACTGTATAAGTTTATGCGGATCGATAGTGTAGCAGCCCGGTGCAGTATTTTGAGGCACTATAGATTCGAACCACACCTAACTTTCGGCCCCCTACTTTAAAAGCACATGGCCGTACCGCACTATATGACCGTTGATTAGCATCTCAAGATGTAGGTTCGATAGATTCTTTTCTTAAATCAGCTTGTACACTCACATGCACTTGCAGTTTCCGTTTTTTGCACGCGGCTTAGCGCTATCATCCCACGCTCACCCCTGTCTCGCTTAACTTAGTTTTGCCGTACGCTCTCTAGCTTCAGTAACATAACGCTACAGTCCTTGTCAGCACATGTCTATGAGCTTATTACTTATTACTATTGACAGTATCTTACACTATGTAGTACAAGTTATCTTGGCGTACTCTATCTTGGCGTACTCTATCTTTGTGAGGCCCGCGATGGCAAATGTCAGATATGTACTGTTCTGCACGAGAATCAACTATCGTTGATTATTCTCACCTTTTTGGTTGCATGGCGCAGTGGGTGCAGACCTGTGTCCTGACAATCTTTACATGCAACAGGAAGTAAATCTAGGATCCTATCTAAATTCCTACTGAGTAGAGTAACTACCATCCCTACGTAGCGAGACAATGGTAACGATGTGCCCGCACGACGTTACACGGTCGATCCCAGATCCTTCTTGTTACTGCTCCAAAGTCGGTCCTACTCCGTATCGTACTAGGTCTCTCTGTACTTAGATGTATTTAATTGTACTAGCCCTCCTAGATAGCTTGGTAGCTTTTTTAAATATCCTTTGTACAAGGCCTTTAGGTGTTATTAGACAAATCCGAGGTTTCTTAGTCCCCACGCACTCCCATATGCCTCTGAGTGGATTGTCACTGCATTCAGATTATCTTTCATCTTGCCTGCGCCGTTACAACACCCTGCGTGCTAAGAAATACCTATTGTTTTAGCACATTAAGCGTTTCTTTTTGTAAGTCTGTAAGTTTATAGTCAATACATTATAATGATCTCGGCTTTCCTCCTTAAGAGTCTAGTCTATATTTGTCACGGCAGAAATCTTACATACAATCACCACACATACGGTACAATAGCATGGTAGAATGTGTTCACATTTTGCTTCTCATTTTGGCTGTCACAAGCTTAGCCTTGTGCACCTAATCGTAGATTGCAGCACTTCTCTTAGACTAAGAACGGTCTCGCTGCTCAGTCAATTTATAGCAGTGTAATTCTTCACCTACCAGCACATGTCTCCCTCTTCTCTGGGCATCGCATCATGGTCGGCCTTTTGGGCGCAGCAAGCGTCATCGCTGTATTCAACATATCCGCCAAGATTGTCTTACTCTGCTTCCATTACTCTATTGCTGTTGAGGAAATAAAGAATGTCATTAAGCGCCCCTAGAAGATTGTTCGTGGCATGGAGCGCGTACTAGGATATACTGCGAGGCTACTAGAGGGCAGACTTGTCAACAATCCGGCTAGCCTGATGGCCGGATGGCTGGATACCTATTTTCCTCAAGCCAGCCAGCCGGCCGCAGGCCTCTTAAAATAGGTATCCGGCCGGCTGAAGGGGGGGCAAAAAGCTTGATGGCTTGAGGTGGCTTGATTGGTGGGTAGCATGTAGGCGGGTGGGCATTAGTGAGCGTTGAGGCAGCTGGTTTTGCAGTAAAAGCCATCTCACAATAGTTTTATAGTGTTGTAGTTTAGCTTAGTAAGCCACGCAGATCATCCTCATGGATGCGTTGTGCCATGTACACAATATTTTCCGCCCCATCCACCCACGCTCCATATACCAAATTTGTTCAATTTTTCATCACCATCTACTTGACGTCGCCCTCATGCCTAATGCCCCCAAAAATCCCGCCAAACGTGGTGGTTCTGGCGCGTCACAACGCCCAAAGAAACGCGCCAAAGGGACCACCAGTCAGCCTATTAATATCAACTCCCAGGAGCCACCAGAACCGCTAAAATCTCCTTCTCCTCTACCTCTCGCAAACGCCTTTCAAGCCCTAGTGAGCGCGTCCCAGGCCCCCACATTCGAAGCGCGAATTCGAGAGTCGCGCGCTGCAGACTCCATCACCGCACCACCTAAAGGTAGCGAGCATGCCACCGCGGCGGCTTCAGAAGCGCCTAATGAGGAGAGCGAGGGGGAAATTGAAGCTTTTGACGCTCATCTTATGGACAATTACGACGGCATAGATTGGAGTCGCTTAAAGAAGTTTCAGCTGCCACTCTCCACCTACAAATACAAGAAAAGCTGGGTCTATCAACATGGCTATCGCGTTGCTTCTCGCAGCAATCCAGCTCGAATTTCGTGGGTTTGTCACCTCTGCTTTTGCAGCAAGGCCACCGACTTTGGGCGCGGGATCTTCCATACTACAAGCTCAATATCAGCTGCCGAGCGTCACCTGGCTAATGAGAAGGTTGGCCATGGGATAGTGGCGCCTGGAAAGACACCAAAGATGAGGCTAGAAAGCAGTGTTTACAGCGCGCTGCAAGCTGGCAAACCACTCGCCCAGGCAGTTGCCAACCAGCTCAGCGGCTTCAATATTCAGCAGTTTCGGCTCGCAGCTGTGGGGTGGCTTATTGAGAATAATCACCCACTTTCTGAGTTTGAAAAGCCTGCCTTTTGCGCTATGATAGCCCTCGCCAACCCACTTGCCGAGGACGCGCTTTGGAGCTCTCATAATAGCGTCGCGCAATACGTTATGCGCCTCTACGACTACCTGTTGCCTCTAGTCGTCAGGGAACTGTCACGATCAGTAACTAAGATCCACCTAAGCTTTGACGGATGGACAACAAAGGGCGGCAAGAAGGGCTTTCTCGGTATCGTTGCCCACTACGTCACGGCCGACGGCAAGCTTCGCGACTTGCCTATCGCGCTGCCTCAGCTTACAGGCGCCCATACTGGTGAGAGGATGGCTGAGGTGGTGCTAACAATCCTGCAGAAGTTCGAAATAAACACGCGCAAGATTGGTTACTTCGTGCTTGATAACGCCAGCAATAACGACTCTACGATACAAGCGATCGCGCACAAACCAGGGTGGGATTTTGACCCTATTCACCGCCGCCTCCGCTGCGGCCCTCACACGCTCAATCTCATCGGCCAGGTGCTCCTTTGGGGTAGGAAAGCAGAGGCGTTCAACAGCAATCACACCTTATCTGATATCGCAGAGGAGACAGAGCTTATGAAGGACTGGCGACGCGACGGCCCATTAGGCATACTTCTTGGAGTCATATCCCACATCAAAACACCCCAACAGTACGCGCTATTTGAGAAGTTTCAGCGACTAGCTCAGAGTGAGCTCCCTGCAGAAAAGCAGCGAATACTCGAGCCCGTAAAGCCAGTAGTCACACGCTGGAACTCATATTACTCCTGCTTTGAGCGCGCTGTCAAATTGCAGGCAGCAGTAAGTGCTTACGCGAGCCATCACATTGAACGCATCAGAAGAGAAGACGCCTACGCTCGAGCTCACAACAACAAGCTACCTGACGCGCCTACATGGATGAGATCTGACGGCCTTGGCGCTGCTGATTGGGCTGTTGTTACGGAGTATATGGACGTTCTTGGGCCACTAAAGGAGTGTACAAAGCGCCTTGAAGGGCGCGGTGGGCGACTCAAACCTGGCGAGAAAGAGCCTAAGCCAATAGGCCGCTTTGGATCAATTGCTGAGATTATTCCAGTGTTTGAACACCTACTTACAGTACTAGAATCGCGACTCCAAGGCTACGAGGACGTCGCGCACGACGTCCATCCAGAAGCGCCCGAAGACCACCTCCCAATCAACCTCCGAGCCGCGATCGTAAAGGCGCGCGACTACTACAACAAGTTTGACCTCTCCCCAGCTTATTACGCTGCTACGATACTCCATCCTCGCTACAAAACGTACTGCGATACACAGTGGGAGCCTGCGTGGCTGGTGTTGAATAACTACAATTTTCAAGCTTTGTGGGCAACGTACAAAGGCTTACCAAGGCCTCGCACACAGCCACGAGCAATTGTCAATAATATTGACGACGCAATTGACGCGATAATTGACCCAGGCGTTGCTAACAGCCACAACGACGACGAGTTTGAACAATGGAAGCACAACGAGCCATGCGCTGCAAAGGGTAGCGAGCACGCAAGAAACCCTATCGAATACTGGCTAGAGATGCAGGATCGCTACCCCAACCTCAGCAAGCTCGCCCTTGACGTACTCTCCATCCCAGCTTCAAGCTGTGAGTGTGAGCGCTGCTTCAGTGAGCTTGGCGACCTGCTAGAGCCTCGCCGACAAGGTATCTCACCCGAGCTTTTGGCGGCAATACAATGTACAAGGAGGTGGAGAAAGGTTGGCTTAGGCTGCAACAACGAGGTGGACAAGAAGGTGGTTAGCAACGAGCAATTGGACGCCAAATACGGGCTAGATACATGGGCCGACGGCTGAGAAACTCAACACCAAGTTTTCTATACAATTGTCCCAATTAGGCGTCAAGCCTATCAAGCCCATCAAGCCCATCAAGCCGGCCGACCCTCCGCAGCCAATCAAGCCATCCAGCCGGCCGAAGGCCCCATAAAACACCAAGCCGGCCGGCTTCTGCCAAAAAGCCGGCTGGCTGGATTGTTGACAACTATGCTAGAGGGTCGACACAAAGCACGCCATCCTACCACGAGTAATCTGGCCAAGTAGCTCAAGCAATACCTCCAGAAACTGGAGGATCTAAAGGAGGAGCTGGAGCTGGAGCTAGAGAAGATTCATAAGGCCATGAGTCGGCTTGAAGTGCGAGCTCTAAAGTGGCCGTTCACCAGCAAGCAGGGAGGAAATATTATTTCTAAAATGAAATATTATAAGAATGCCTTCAAGCTAGCGCTCCAGGTCGATTAGATGCAAGTTCTTGATTTACTTCATTCCGGCTCATGCTTGACTTTGACTAGAAACTAGAATTGGCGACTCAGGATGCCCAGAAGCTCCATCGAAAGCCAGACTTGGCATAATGCATATTACAACAAGCACTTCTGTCAGTAGGAGTGTATATGGAGTGAGGAATCTAGGAGCATCTTCCTCTATTGGTGCTACGGTGCGTGGGAAATCTATGTACATGAAGTCGCGCGCTAAACCTATATAGGACTAGCGCGAGAGTAATGTAAGATCAGATGGTCGCGCCTCGGGCAGAACCCCAGGTGGCCTCCGGCCAACAACTTCCTTCAGCTCGCATACCAAAGGACAGAGCCCACGGTGCCTGCCAAATACCCGCCCTGCGCTATTGCACACCATTGTGGGATAAATGGAAAACAATAATGTCAAACTTATATTCTGGTTGAGCGCTATAGTCTGCGGAGGAAAGTCAACGTTTTCGTGGACTGCTGCCCAACCTTTGCCAAAGCTTGCCAGTCAAAAGCGAGCTTCTTCAAGAAAGGCGATGGTGAACTCGTCAACGCCTCCCAGTTCTTCAACAATTTCTACGTCCCATAGGACGGAAGATAGATGGTGTCAATACAATACTACTGTCATAACCTTAACAGATCCACCCCAATCTTGCCCACAAGCACTAAAAGTACAATCTGGCTCAACGCAGACAAGTAAAAACCACCACCACCAAATCGACCCCTTCCGTCGACATTATTCTCACTTGTACTAGTATAACTAGTAGCGTATATTACACGCCCAAATATCCAAACGGCCCCCATTGCGGCTGCAATTTTTGGGTACTTTAAACCAGTAATGAGCATGCCTGTCAAGACAGTCGAATAGTTTTCGAGGGCGTTGTGATGCGCACGCTGAGCGCAGTTGAACAAATACAAGGCACGCTTCTCTCTGGCGGACGATGCATTGGCAATGGTTTCTGAAGATGCGTAGGTGTTCGGGTAGGGGACTTTGGCGGCTCGACGAAATGGACCAATGCGCACTCCTAGCCAGATTGAAAGAACATAAGAACTTGCTGCCGTGATGAGGACGTAGCTATTAGGACAGTTAACTATGGTTATCATATAATAGGTGAGCTATTAGTTACCCATATTCCTGAGGGACCTGGATTGTCGTCAAGGTAGCCATGGTGTCTGGAGTGTAGGTGGCCGGAAAAGCTAGAGGTCAAGCAAGATGTGTAACGTGCTAAAAGACTAAACACGACAGATGGTATATAAATCTTACGCAAGAGGCAACAATGTTTACCCTAAAAAAGTGTACCATTGCTGTTGGAGTATATATAGACTCGCGTCCCGAGTCGGCGTACGGATAGACTCGCGTCCCGAGTCGGCGTATGGATAGACTCGCGTCCCGAGTTGGCGTACGGATAGACTCGCGTCCCGCGTTGGCGTATCGAAGCGCCGAACTACTTTAATACGACATTTGCAACTTTATCTTTCCAGGGTCAGTCATGTAGGGGTGGAATCTTTCTGTAGGCAAGTATGGTCGTCAAGCAAGATGAGTAACAATATGTAGTATAAGTGTGTCTTTCTAGATTGTGGTTTCTGCCTTTAGATGTTTAACCCCTACTATGCTAAGTTAGCAGCAGCTCTAAGATTGAGGATTGAATTGATTGTTACGAACAAGGTGCAGGATAAAAGTGACGTATGTGATAGGGTCTAAACCACGCAGCTGCGAGTAGAAAATTGCCGTGTGCCCTGTTTTGCACTCAATTGGCGGCTAGGAGCTGCCGCATCCAAGTTCCATGGTCGCCAGGTGAGGCCAACATTGCTTAACGTAAGATTGACGAGTAATGAGAATAACAAGTTTGAGCGAGCGAAACGGTGAAGCCCTGCTAAAGTATGCTAGATCGGTCGAGGAAAGATCCTGTGCGAAAACCGGAAGCTGCAATTGCACGCGACTGTAGCTTGTTCTAATGCATTATATATCCTTCCACTTAACGAACACCAACTTTTCCGAGTTGCAGAAAGGTCGAAAATCGTCGTTTTTTCGACTCCTTTCATCTTAATTACCCTTTCCTGATCATCCCACAGCGTTATTTTCGTGCTGCAGCGTTGTAGATGGTGCGCAGACAGCTTTGGAATTGAATCGACTTCAAATTAAGAAATTTCAATGGTCTGTTCGCCATGATCAGGATGTTCGGTCAAGGGAACAGCAAACAAGCAGGATGGCAGCAGTCTAATCATCTCCTGCAAGAAAAGACACAACTCGCAAACAAGGCAGCCAGAATGGTCTTACAATACACAACTCAGGAGATGCCTAGGGGTGAAGGATAGGTCTGGCACTGCCTTTCTACCACCCCCTCTCTCTTACCCAATACCTCACAGCAACAACCGACAAGACGCTACCTACCCAGGCCTAGCTGCACTCGTTCAGACGCTCGTCTTGAGTAATCTTCAAAACACGATAGAATCTTCAAAGCATGGTTGTATGGTGGTTGTATGCAATTTTTACTATGGTGGGTGATGTTCGGCTGGTCGGGCCGGTACCAATTACCGTGTTGGTTCGCGTGACGCCCGGGTTCGCATGACGCCCCGCCAACACTAAATTACTCAAACTTCAACACCCCACCACTCTACCAATATGAGTTCAATTGACGCTGCAATTGAAACAATAAAATTGCTGAAGCCTGGAGAAGAGTTTTTGTACACCAAAATAGCTGATCAGTTTGGTGTTGACCAATCTACACTGTTGCGGAGGTGCAGGGCTGTTCAAACATTGCATGCAGCCAAGTCAATCAACCAACAGAAACTCAGCCATGAGCAAGAGAAGGAGCTTGTTTGGTATATAGAAGGGCTCTCAAAGAAAGGCCTGCCTCCTACAAGGCTTATGATACAAAACTTTGCATCAAATGTGGCCAAAAGTCCTGTTAGCAAGAGCTGGGTTACCCGCTTCATCAACCGCCATAGCATCCATCTCATCTCCAAGTGGACAGTTGGTATGGACCGCAAACGCCACCAAGCCAACTCAGGGGCTAAATACAGCCTGTATTTTGACCTCTTGCATACCAAATTCAACCAATATAATATTGAGCCTTATCACACATACAATATGGATGAGAAGGGCTTCCTGATTGGTATCACCAGCCGCTCAAAATGGATATTCAGCAGAAGCATGTGGGAGAGAAAGGAAGTCAGAGAAGCTATGCAAGATGGCAATTG
>ML976195.1:0-46831 GCA_010015635.1 Clathrospora elynae | reverse complement strand
GGTCTCCATGTCATCTATCTCCGGCAATGGCCGGGTAACCCCGAGGCTCTCCAGCCGAGTACTACCCGGGCCTGGCCCGTTACAGTAGCTGGCTCAATGGCCTGGGATGCGGCAATTGCTAGGGCTTTGCGCGGTGATGGACGTTGAGGTGGCTGTTGGATCTGATCTATGTTGATAGGCTGTGACTCAGTGCCACAAGCGGCAACTTTGGCGTGCTTCTTTGGTGTAAAAGCGTCACTGCGCGGACGTTTGGGGGGTCGGTGAGGCGGCATAGCAACGGTAGAGACAAGTAAAACACTAGAAAAGGCGTTAGTATAGACAGATAGGTTGGCCTTAGCAGCTTCAAAACGGACATAATTACGTTAAGGTTTGTGGCAAGGTATGGCTGATGAAGCAAAGCACAACACTATGAAACTTTGTTACGGTGTAGGTAATGGAGCCTCCAGGCAAAGATGATTTGTATTGTATTCTGTGTTTTGTTGTGTTGTTGTGTTTGTGTGTCCACCTTGCATCATGCTGCAGTAAGGGTCTATTTAGATGACGTGTCTATGATGCAGTTTGTGGGTAGAAAGTGCTCATGAATATATTGAAGGAGCAACGAACAAACATACGTGTTGATTGTTGCAAGATTGCTCATTCAGCAAACTCAATAGCCTCACCAAAACTAACGGCAAAAACTGCAAGCCAATCAAGCCAATCAATCAAGCCTTTGTCCCTGAAGCTTGATTGGCTGTAAAATTACTAGGCGGAAGCTTGGCTTAATCGGATTGCAGTTTCAATCAAGCCTCAATCAAGCGCTTGCATTCAGCTTGATTGTTGACAAGTCTGCGTACAAGCACTTGCTTCTAAACCCATGGCTATGTGCACGTATGGCTGTGCAACAAGAACAAGACATTCTCCATCCGCCACTTGCGGTAACATTCGACGGTAGGATTTCCCAAAGATATCCTCGGTTTCGTAACCCTCACCAGGACCGCCCTCGGCAATCTTCGTACACAATCCAGCGAGCCTCGATGCGGCTTCGGCAACCGTTCTTTCCGTCGTACGCTTGGCCTGTATATCAGTGATACCGCCTTGCCCATGCAACACTAAAACGCGTCCTGGTAAAAGCCTCTCATTGGATAGTTCGACTCGTTGATGCAATGCGTGTGCCTTCGCAATAATCTCAGGGGTCCGAATACGATTCCCCATCTTGGGGTAGACATCGTCGTAAAGGTCGGTCAACGGTCCTTGTGTAGCCACGTTATAAGATAAAAGACAAACGCATAGTGTATTGGATGTTCTGCGCAGTTTTGACTCGGCGTACAGATTTCCCAGTCCTACGAAATTAATACACCTGTCGGTATACACATGCTGTTGCGCCTCGATCCTTGTCGGTATACACATCCTGTTGCGCCTCGATCCTACTTCGGTCCAACTGGCAACCCCGCACCGAAGTAGTATATAGACCTCCGCACCACGTTCATAGCAAGATATACCAGAATACAAGAATCAGAAGTTACTGTTATCACCCGTACGATCGTACATGAGCCTACTAACAACACCGTCAATACACATCACAACTCCCCGCTGTTATTATCCGCTTCTCAACCCAAAGAGAGGAGGGAGGGCTGTTTACTACATCCGTATCCCCTTGATCCAGCTTACTAATAGTCCGCTTCTGCTTTTCGCATCGTTCCGCCCACCTGCAACAAATCCCTCATATATTCTATACCCCAGCCTTCACCTTGCAGCCCTATTGTTCAACATCCACAATCGCACATAGTACAACACCACACCTGAGAGCCATATCCCCACCAGGATCGCCGCTTGGACTGGTGCAAAAACAGCGCCTCTTACAACAACGAAGCCGGAAATCACCGCAAACAAGATGGGAATGAGGATGAAGGGTTTCACTGGGCGAGGTAGTTCTGGCTCGCGGAAGCGCAAAATGATGGCGCCGAGTACCGTGAGGAAGAAGAAAGCGTATTCAGCGAGACCGTTGAGGGTAAGAAGGATGCGCATATTGCCTAACAGGATGTAAATGGCGCTGAGGATGGTGTTGAGGATGAGTGCGTTGCTGGTATGTGTGATCAGTCTCTCACTCCTGTTTAAAGAATCGGGGCATATATACATCGGCGATTCTCCTTTATCCATTGCCTCAGTGGCTGCTTCGCTTTCGCTTCCTCCCGATTTGGTTATCTTGAGGGTGCCAAGCTGCCCTACAGTACCCAGAACATGTGGAATCCAGTTGTTGTTTGCTGCTGCTACGGTCATACGTCCTGCGACGAAGGAGTTGCCAATTGCTGAGCCAGCAATCACCAGACAAATGAGGGCTGTGGCGAAGTAGGCTACGCCTTTGCCGAGGAAGTGGGTCACTGCTGTCTGGACGTTGTTAGCAAACTACTCATGCTCAGAGTGGTGCTACTTACGACTGCCGCCGCATCCGTCGTCGACACCACCTCCCATGGTAGCAAGACGTAGTACACAGCGTTTGCGGCAACATAGCAGAGGATGATAGTCGGGATAGCGGTGTTGATAGACATAGGAAGCTGTCTGCTGGGATCGCGCAGTTCAGCAGCAACATAGTTCGCCTTGTCCCAACCGGAGTATGCCCACAAAGCTCCATATAGAGCTGTACTGTAGAAACCAAGTGACTCCCACGTAGTGACCTTTGTCCAGTCAAAGCGGGTACCGTCTGGTAACACTGTATCTCTCGACGCAAACCAATTGTGATGATGCCAGTCACCACCCCCAAGATCCTTCCCTTGACCAGCATACACGAAAACAACAACAAGCCCCGCGATGATGAGCAAGAGGATCGTGAGCAGCTTGATCGCAACAAAAAAGCTCGATAGCCTCGTGCTAGTCTTGGTACTGATGGAGTTGAGTGTCGTGACAACGACTAGCACAAGCAGCGAAAGCAGCTTATGCGTCAACGGCGGATCTGGCTCATTGATCCCCAAGCTCGAATAGATACTCTCCACAAACACAATGCTCAAAATCGCCAAAGTAGCGGGCATCGTCGCGACGATCCAACTCCACGCCGCCATATACCCAAACACATCCCCATAGATGTATGACAGATATGGCTGGATTCCGCCTTCTCCAGGAAATGCGGTGCCAAGTTCAGCCATAGTCAGGGCTCCAGTCCATGCTACTATTCCACCGAGAAGCCAGATAAGGAGTCCAGCGCCGGGCGATGGAACATTTGCATCGATAGGGCCAGGCGACGAAAATACGCCAGATCCAATTACGATGCTTATCAGGAGCGCGAAGCCATCGAGTGCGCCGAGGTTGCGCGCGAACATGTTGCGAGGCGCCGCGGTATTCTCGTGTTCTTCATCCGGGGCGTACGAGGTTTGGGATTCCTGCCGCAGAAGCGGTGTAGTTTCTGATGAAGCCATGATCGCTGGTTTGATGGGTGTTGAGGTCTTGTAGGAAAGTTCGTGATAGGGCGAGGCGATTGCGTGCTCATCAAAACGACGCTACTCCAAAGCATGCAACCATTTTCGACTGCTTTAAAGCTAGCAGATTATGAATCTTGACATCTTGGGTGGATAAAGTCAATGAAAAAGGTAATGCATACGTATAAAAGTATTGGATGCGTCAGGAGCTTCGAACAACGCTAGCAATGGGCGATGAGGTCGCGTGACGTCATTAGAAAACCTTATCTGCGTTAAGCTCTAGGCAAACAGCAATTGTAAAGTAGCGACGTTCTGATTTAGTTTGGAGGCCTTAGGGGAGTCAGGTATGTGACAGAGATCGTCTGTCTGTAATCTAAATTTCTCTAGTTTGCATATCATCTCACCTCAGTTTGTTGTCATTGTCGATAACTGGTAAACGTATCATGCTCTAACTAACACAGCGAGCAAGCATATCGAGGGTATAAACCAGAACGAAAGAAAAAGACCACCACATGTCGTCTACAGAGCCTCCATATCTCCCGCCCACCACATTTTCCCTTCCATGTTTCTGCCATGTGTACTCTGACATTATCGATCTACTACCCCTCTTTCATTCTCCTTATCCTCTCCGTCCCACACACCCATTTACCACCTCGTCCCCTGATCTCTCAACGCCTCACTAACATGCAGTGCCGGAATACTAAACCCATACCCATCCGTCCTGCCCTGTGCATCCTTATTGCTGATCTCCACTCTCAGCGTAACATCCAAGCCATACGGCCCACAAAGGCCCGTAGGCTGGATGCCATTCGCAGCCGGATGCTGTGTCCCCGCGCCCTGCTCACCAACGTGAATCGGGTGGCGCATGTTATCCTTGATACCCGGGGGGTTCGAGATAGCAGACGCGGCGTCGCCGTTAGTGAGGATCGAGGGCGCGTTGCCGGGCGCTGCAGAAGAGATAGATGGAGGGGATAAGGTGGATGCAGCGGGGGGAGCGGAGGTGGGGTGGGACTCGCAGATGATGGCGTAGTTACGGGAAGGCATTGTAGCATGATTCGCGGCAGAGGTCTTACTAACAATCTTCCCGTCTTTGCCGTCGCCGGTGATGTTATCGGTGGTGTTGGTGCCGTTTGTGGCGTTTACGCCGCCGGGGAGGCCTGGGTCGCGGTCGAAGATCTCGAGGAGCGTCTCATCTGTGTCGTGGTCCAGGTGGTGGATCTTGTTGCGCCGGGCCAGCAGGTTGGCGACGGCTTGTGGAGGCGGCTTGTTGGTGATGGCGGAGCTGACGATGTTGGGTATGTAGCGCCAGTCCTGCTCGGCTGGGATCTGCAGCTTGGGGTTCGAGTAGAAGCGGCCAATGGCTGCGAGATGCACGTCTCCGCCGAGGATGGTAATACGCGCCGAGAACTTCTTGGAGAAGTTTTGCAACATCTGGACGAGCTCGCGGCGCTCGGTCTTGTGTGCGCGCGAAGTGTAGTGATCATCCAAGTCGTCGAGCAAATCGACCTTGCCGTCGAACTTGTTGAAGAAATCACCAGCCCAGCCAAATCGCTTGTTTAGGAACCGGATGGGTGCAATGATGGGCGACTGCAAGATGTTCTCGAGCCAGATCAGACGCGGGTAGGCGATGGGTACACCGAGCAGCAGGATCAAGTGCTTGAGGTCCGGGTTGGCAGTGAACTCCTTGTCCAGACGGTCGAAGAGCATCTTGTACGTCTCGGGGTAGTTGATCTGATGTCTGGTGCGCTCCGTTCGCGCATCGATACCGGCAAAGGCAATGCGCGCACCCAGCTGGGTGTAGATGCTGCGACTGCATTCCTCGACATACGGTCCAGGCTTCTGTCCGATGATGTAGGATGGGTCACCAACATCGTCCATCATGACGAAACTGTTCTTAACCTGCACGGGGTCCGCTGGTGTGGTTCCGTGTCCCTGCTCGCTCACGTTCGTCGTCTTCGGCGCATCGGTGGTGAAGGTGCTCTTCGGGGGAGCGAGGTGGTGCTGGAACAAAAGGTAGTACTTGTGCGCGACACCCCCAATACCCCGAAACACCGGACACTGCATGAAGTGGTCGGTGTAGGAGCCGAAGCCGTCGATGATGTCGTGGTCATCCCAGATGTTGACCTGCGGGATCTGGCCGTTGGCAGTGGAGAAGGGCTTCGTGCCGTACCAGCGGACATAGTTGTTGAAGTAGTACTCGTCGCACTCGTCACGCATTTGCTGGCCGAAGGGATACTCGCGTCGCTTGTGCGGGCTGTGAATCTCGGTCCACGGCTTCAGTGGGCCATCCACTCGCACGCCGTCGTTGTAGATCTGGTCGCCTCCACCGATCATGACGTGGAACGGCCGCTGCTCGTGCATGCGGAGCACGTCGTGCCAGAGCGCAGGCCCAGACCAGGCGTCGACGTCGGTGCCCACGCTGAAGCCGTTGCAGGAGTGGAACATGATGCGCATCGACTGTGCGACCGAGGGTACGGCAAACGTCTGCGGCTTCTCCGTCTTCTGGTGGTCGATGTAGACCAGGCCCTGCAGGTCGTAGCTCCATCGCGACTCGAACTGCTGCATGGGAGCATCAATGAGGAAGCGCCAGAAGGCCCGCTTCGGGTCCTCATACAGCTTCTCCCCGCCAAAAATTTTGCTGTCGACGCTGAACCGCGCGTTGCCGACATTGGCGTCGACAGGGCCCGCCGGTGACAGCACAAGCTGCGGCGTCTGCTGTCCGGGCGTGGTGACAACCAGCACGCTGCCGTGCCAGATGGGCTGCCCCGTCTGCTGGTTGCTGGTGCGCCTGTAGTTAAGGAGCGGCCCCATGATCACGTCGAGCTGGTTCGAGGTGCTGAGAACCTGGGGCCCTTGTCCAATGCCTACAGTGCCACTGGGGTCTTGGTGGATATCGAGGTGAGTGGCCATCGCGGTCGTCGGTCGAACTCAGGCTTCGGTTGAGAATTTGAAGAAGTTTGCACAGGAAGGTCGACGATGTCTACGACTCCACACTCCAGTCAACCAAACGATTCATATGGAGAAGGGGAAGACTCACGATTGCAATGTGCCTAGGTTCCGTAGCTCAATTGGCGCAGAGGAATGCTCGGCGCGCGCGTCACTTTCGCGATTGTTACGCGACAGGAATTAGTCAATCGTAAATATGCAGACGCCTTGGGTATCACTGCAGAAGACGGGTGAAAGGAGGGACGAAGAAGTAGGCTGGGGCGAAGATGCGCCACAAGCCTCGAGTCAAGAAAGTTATTGCCCATGCTGAGATTGCTTGCACGGGTTAGCACAGGGGTCTTGCCGTTAGCTGGTGCACGCTCACGGGTGCTCCATGTCAGGGTCCGGGGGATCGTCATGAAATGTTAAACACGCCATTGATGAGTTTATGCATCCATCTTCAACAGAGTCTTCACAAAATCAAACTTGCTGTGAGCAGACAATGCAGACAAACCGTTGCAAGTCAGGTCATGAGCTCACCAATTCAATGTTACATGTAAGGGTGCGCCACAGACCAAGCTTTCCACCATGCACGCCAAGCCCCAAATTCCGGCTTGTGCTGTTCGGTGACGACCATCAGTGGCACGAGTGTGGCTGTCGCTCCACTAATCATTTTGCATTGCAGATAACCTTAGTAGTGAAAAACAGGGAAAGTGTACCTCGGTATAGTCAATTTATCGGACAACTTGACTGCGCTGGATGTGCATGTAGCATGTGTACCATTTCTTCATACATCATCCAGTCTAATTTTCCTCCTCAGGCAATACCTCATCCCTACTCAGACCAATCTCTTCTGCAACTCTCCTCACAACTTCCTTGATAGCCGCACACGCCGGACTATCCGGGTACGCCGTCAAAAAGCTCTCCCCGTAATCGCAAGCCATGCCTATCCGTGGGTCGAGAGGCACTGCCCCTAGATAAGGAATATTTTCGTCCTTTGCCAACCGTTGCGCGCCGCCTGTACTTGCTCTGAAGATCTGACTCTCGTGCTTGCAGCCCGGGCACACAAACCCCGACATGTTCTCCACAATGCCCAGTATAGGAATCCCAGCTTTCCGGCAAAAGTCGATTTCCTTCCGGACGTCCAGTAGTGCAACCTCCTGTGGTGTCGAGACCAAAACCGCGCCGTCCACGCCTGAAGCTTTGAGGAATGAGTTGACACTGAGATGTTCGTCCGAGGTGCCAGGTGGTGTATCCACAACCAAGAAATCCAACTCCCCCCACGTAACATCCATCAAAAACTTCTTAATCAACCCATTCTTCTTCGCGCCCCGCCAAATCACAGCGTCATCGCGTCCAGGCAACATGAACTGCACACTCATGACACCCAGGTTCTCTGAAACCCACACCGGCTCCCAACCCTCCCCACTAACATGAATCGTCTCGTCTTCCACACCCATCATTTTCGGGATGCTCGGGCCGCAGATATCCGTGTCCATGAGTCCGACGGTCGAGGACGGATTGGAAGCGAAGCCGTGGGAGAGCATGGTGGAAAAGGTAGATTTTCCGACACCGCCTTTGCCAGAGAGAACGAGAATTTTGTGCTTGACGGAGGAGAGACGCGCGGTTATGAGGGGAATGTCGGGATCGGGGCCTTTAGGCGCGGAAGCGCATATTGATTGGTTGGGGCAGCCCGCGCAGGAGTCTGCTTGGCCGGCTGTGAGAGATTCGGGGCCGGGACAGTGCTCTGTAAGGTATGCGATTAGTGTCCGGATACGAGAGCATGGTGGATTGGAGGGGTGGCGGGGAAGACATACCGGGCTCAGGCGCAACGAGCTTCGGCGCTGTCTTGAGGGGCGCTTCAAAATCGACCTGCACTGGCTCTTCTAGTGACGGCGCCATGGTGTGTATAGATGAGGGTGGCGAAACGAGCGTGAAGACTACATTGTTGCGTGCAGAAGAAAAGTCACCGAGGCTTGCTAATCAACATCCGCGATAGGGCTGGGATCACTTGGCATTTCGCCCCATGATTCCGACTTTCGGAACGGATGACCGCAAGGGTCCAATATGCAGAATACGCAGCGCGATTTCTTTACCAATCATCAAAGATTTGAAATATTGAGTGTAATGTCCATTCATGCTATGCTCATCTAAGATATGATCGTTCAGTTTCATACCCAACCCGCTTACTTCCTGACTTTGGGTGCGCTTCAGTATCCATCACGTCCGCCTATCTCATAGCCAATGGGCCCATGTCCTACTTCAGCTTAACCATCACGTATGGGATCTCGACGTCCTCCCCCTTCTGGTCATCCGCAGTGATCTCAAAGATGACGTTCCTTTGGTGGTCTGGCACGGGCTTCTTGCTGACGTGCGCAACCAACTGGCTCATTCTACCGTTTGTTAGCATCAGTCAAGCAACGGTGCTATTGAACTTACGTGAGACCCATTCTATCCTTCAACTTCGCCGGAGGATAAAAGGAAGCGTATAACAAGCTGACACCGGAGCTAATCATCGAGATGGAGAGACCCTTAGTCTCAAAATGCGCCACAAACTCCTTGAGAGTGATGTCATCCACTTCAAATCTATCCCACAACTTGTCGATAGTGACATCGCCATCGTGCCCTTGGTAGGTACCCTTGGGGCTAGCGATCGGTTCACTAAAGCCGAAGAATGGCAGGGCCAGGTTGATGAAACCGTTCTTGTACTGCTCAATATCGGTCTTGCCATCGATGATCTTGTACAGCTCGAGATTGACGAGACCAGTGACCAGGGCTGTAGTGGTAGCGATGGCTGGGATGATCTTACCGGCGATAAACTTGGTCGTGTGTCGATCCGCCGGTTCGATCTTGTAATTCTCTGCACGAAGATTGCTGGCCGCAGCGATGAAGTCGATATGGTGGTTCGTGTCGTCGTCTTTCTCAAACTCGACGGGCTCAAGCTTGAACCCAGCGAGCGACTTCGGCGCCGGCAGCTGCTTGATGATGCTCTCGAGCGACTCACCATCATCATCACCACCAGCTTGGTTGGCATTGGGATCCGGTTCCTTCTCGTCTGCCTGGATCTTTACCGTAGGATCCGGCTGGAAGTCTGGGACGATCATGTCATTGAGCACCTCGACATAATGGTCGCGAGTGGCATTTGGTTTAATACCGTAGTTGAACGCATGTAGAGTGGCGGCGGCCTCCACGTAGGTGAAGTGAGTGGGGTTGGAGGAGTCGAACCTAGATGCATCGGGCGCGCGCTTAGGTCCTGACCAGAAAGGCTGGCCAGAGCCGGTTGTGGAATCCTTGGGGAAGTTGTAGAGTAACTGCGCAATCGCATGGTTGTAGTTCTTTTCAAACTGGTGACGAGCCCAGATGATGCAGTCATCGAACGACAGCGGCTTCTCGGTCACCAAGAAATCCCGCAGAGTCTCCAGAGTCTGCTTCTCGTTGCCCGACTGCCTCAACGATGCGCCAAGGTAGTCTGGTTGTGACAGGTACAGGTTGACGATCTCGGGCCCCTTGACGAACAGCGAATCAAAGGACTCTCGCGCCCAAGCGATAGTGTGCTCGATCCGGTTGGGAAAACTCCTCAATGTGCACATCGGGAACGACTTCTCCGGTGGGTCTTGTGATGACGAGTAGGATTCCGTGATAAATGGCAGTACAACCTGAGTGTTGCCCTTGGTGCCGAGAGTACCGCTATCGAGCAGAGGCTTGCGGAAGAACACACAGCGTCGGTCGACGTATGTGCGTGCTTCTACGTTGTCGAGCGCGTTTGTGACACCATCTAGAGCACCCCAGAACTGTTCGTTGAAGATATGCTCAGTCTCAGGACCAACCTTCTCCTGCAATGTGACAATCTTTCCGCTGAGGTCGGGGTTCATGACCTGCACCGCCTTCGCCGCAGCGTCGCTCTTTAGCTTGCCAACATCTGCAGGTCGGAACAAAAACTGTCGGTTTAAGTTGCTCTTCTCGATTTGGTCGTTGTCAGTCACTGTGATCTTGCCCTCAGGGCCGGCGCCCAATCCCATCATAGCCCAGTTCTTCAACATTTCGCATCCAATAGCACCCGCACCAACGAGGAATTGCTTGACGTTACCCAGCTTCTTCTGGTATTCCTGGCCGAGCACTGCGATTTGACCGTCATACCGCGAGCCAATCGGGGCGCACTGCTCTTCGGAACGGGTCGTGGATGTTGGGATGGACTCCAGCGAATCAAAGTAGAGGAACTGGACGATGGGATGGAACTTTCCGGACACAGATTTCAGAACTTCCTGTGCAGCCATGCCACCGAAGAAGGCAGCGACAGGACTAAGATCACCGCGCGCTTGGTAGCTGAGCTCCTTGATGAGCTTCTCGTCGAGCTGAACCTTCTCTTCACACTGACCTGCGATTTCCTGTGCAATTTTGAAGAGCTCCGCCGCATCAGCCTCGTGGTGGGGACGCGGAAACTCGCCCTTGTGCAGGTTCGCAAACTCGTGAATAGCCTGGATACCGACGTGTAGCTGTTGCGGTCGGTCGAACTTGGCAAAGTCGGAGATGAGCAGTTCGGGCTTCTTCAGCTGCTTGCTGAGCGGCTCGAAGTCGATGATCTTGGGCATCTTGACCTGGATGTACTGTCCTCCCTTCTGGTACGTGCCCAGTCCCGAGACATCGCCGATGGAGAAGGTGTACGGCCCCTTGACCTCGATCTTGCGCGGCGCGCAGTCGTTCAGGCCCTCCATACCCTCGACCTCGGAGAAAGTGACCCAGTCGCCATCCTCGAGGCCGTGCCGTGTCTCGTCCAAAGCCGATACCAGACCCTGCTCATTGATGCCGGCAATAATGCCGTTGTTGACGTTCTCGCCCGTCGGGTCGCCAATGGTGAAGTTCTTGCCGAAGTCGGTGAAGATGGTGCCGAAAAGACCGAAGGTATCGGTGATGACGATGTAGATGCCGTTGTCGTGGCAGTAGTCTGCGATCTTGATCTGGTCGTCCAGGGTGGTGTCGGTGAGGACAATGACCTGGAACTGCTTCAGCTGAGACAGGTCTGACGTCAGATTGCGTCCACTGTATTCCTGGACAGGCGTGTATGGGTTGAGCTCGGAGACGCGGGGCACAGTGACGGATGCGCGCGGCTTCCCCACGTCGGCGGGGGTGAGGAAGAACTGCGACGACAGGTCGGCGAGCGCGGCGGGCTTGGGGTCGTAGAGGGTCAGCGACTTGACACCGGCGAGGGCGATGTTCTTGGCGATCTCAACACCAAGTCCGCGCAGACCCGCAATGAGGACGTTGGACGAGCCCATGCGCTTCATGGCCTCGTGGCCCAACACATACAGTTGCCTGCTGTAGAGGGACTCGTCGATGTCGCCATTGCTGCCAGCCGCCTCTTTGAGCTGCGCGACCGCAGCAGCAGGGCTGTCGACCTGCATGTTTTCCTTAGTGTGTTAGCTGTAGTCTGTGAGATATTTGTGGCCAAGAAGACGAAGGCGAGGAAGACTGGGGTGCATATAGACATCAGTCGCTCCCAACGACCGCGACTGCCGACACCACCGACGATACCCGGGCGCACTTACTGCCATGGCTTTCTTACTGGGACCTGCGTCCTCGCCGAGGAGTTTCCTCTTCCCCAGTTTGCCGGCTGTCACGAAGCCTGCGAGCGGTTGAGTGTGGCGGTTGCTGGCGCCTTTGAGTAATGGCGGGGTACTGCTCGTAGTCACAGGTAGAGAAGCAGGCGAACGGGTTGCGACTGCTTCGTTTGCGAGTTGTGTAGGCTGTAAACGGAAGGAGCGAGTAGACGAGGCAGCAGTAGGAGTGTATGGGAGCACTTGCAATCCATCGAAGGTACTGGAGCTCCGATCCTAGCGCCATCCCACTTTATGCTTGGCGCATGCAATCAATCCGCTGGCTTCCAAGCAAAGCTCACAACTACTCTACTACACTACTACAACCATCACCAGCGCGTTCTTCGAATTTCCATGTAAACTATTGAGGTCTGAAAGTAGTAGCATTCCGTACACATCAATCTCTGGAGCTTCACCATAACGGGACACGAGCATCTATCAATCAATCACTAATCCCTCCGCCACGATTCGAAGCCTCCAGTGTCGCCTTTTCAGCCTGGTTCAAGTCAGCTCTGCCGCTTTTCTCAGCCTTCTCCAGACACAACGTACCTGGCATCTGCAGATCGCAAGTGGTCGGAAAGGTCAAATTGTATATCTCCTTCGATCGTTTCCTTGCCCTTAAGGCTTGTCAATAACCACAGCGGCTTCCAGATTAGACAATACTCACGGTATGCTCGCCGAAGTTGACGTTGCTGCCATAGCGAGACGATACCAATTACCAGTTGAAGCAAACCGAAGATAATAGCGGCGATAGCCTCGGCTGACGTACTAATAGAGCCCATTGGGAACGAAGATAATTGAGATTTATAGGCAAAGTCTGATTTGACGTCTGCAGCTTAATACAGGCCAGGATATCGACTTATATAACCTCTCGGAAATGTTGTACTTCTGCTTCACAGAATGCTCTATGACCCATTAATATACTGCACGGCGGACCTTGCAACAGATGACTTGTGCGGCACCACCGCGCTCGATCAGAATTTACTTCGTGCACGGGAGGTCTTTATTGGCTTGTGTGACGCTCCCGCGCTCGGTCAGAATGTACTTCTTGCACGGGAGGTCTTTATTGGCTCGCTTTCACACCGACCGACCCGCTGCGCCCCGACCTCTCTCAGACCGAACACGATCCAGCAGCTTTGCCTTCGAAATTCCGTAAGAAGAAAGCTCTGACGCTCCACGAAAGCGACTGGGCGTCTTACAAAGATCGGATCATCGAATTGCACATACTGGAGAATCGGCCGCTAAGAGAGGTCAGAGAGATCATGGAGAAGGAGTTTGGGTTCTGCGCCGTGTACGTATTCTGTCGCATTGAAATGATGTATCTCACGTCTACTTGACAGATGTCGATTCCTAGTATCCGACAATATCGTAACCGCATCAGCGAATGGAAATTGGACAAAAACATCAAGCCTGACGAAATGGAGTCCATAGTCAGGAAGAGACAGAGGAGAAAGCTGATCGAAGTCGGCAAACGAGGCTTAAGGTTCCGCGTGAGAGGATTTGAAGTACCATCGCAGAAGATTGATCGGTGGATGAAAAGAAAGGAAATTCCTGAGAGCATGTCATACTCTCCAGGTAATCCTACGTGTCAGTTTGCATGTTTCGGTGGAGAGGCGGTATACTGACAAAAGACAGCAACCCCGTCTCCTGTGAGCTATACGACAATATCCGAGATAGGCTCACCACCCCCGCACCGTGCGAGTAGAGGAGCAAGCATCGAAAGCCACAGGTGGATCACCAACAGCGTTCCTACTGCACCACAGCTACACGGTTTTGGACTGGAAGTGCTGACCGATGCCACTCGGCTTTCTGAGAGCCAATTTCATGCAATGACAGGGTTGAGCATCGAAGGAATACGACAGGGTTGAGCATCGAAGGAATATGACAGGGTTGAGCAACGAAGGAATATGACAGGGTTGAGCATCGAAGGAATGAATTTCGACAACCTTCTTACCGCACCACAACAACATAATTCTGATTTGGATATAATGTCTGATCCCACGTGGTTTTTTCCTGGCCGCCGATTAAACGTAATATCCGAGGAAGGCGACGCAAGTCAAAAGATGAACACTGGGTGCGTGCACACCATACAACGGCAACTCAGTCCTGGACTAGAGTCCCCATCTGATTCCTTTCCACTTTTCTCGGGCCAATTTGATCTGCTATTGCGAATCAGACCCGAGGAGCCACCTCCACAACCAACATCCGTGGCAATGACAAGGAACCCTGCGGAGACAGTGACGAAAATGCTGCACGCGAATCTTCCCCTAGCAGTGAGTATCCGCCAGGGAATCTTGACGATCCTCAACGAATAACTTTCAAACCCCATTCAGTCATTGGAAACCCCTGAAAAGACGTTCTTCTTTCCGCCAGGACAATCCGAACGCCTCGTTACTGTAGGCGGTTACAGCAATATCGCCTCCAAAGCATTCTTTTCAGGCTGGCTTCAGGTCAACGTGTTCTGCAAGAACCCATCCTTCTTGACTTCCGCCTTCGTACACCAAGACGACGATCATACGCAGACTAGGTGGAAGTTGGTGTTCACTTTGTCAACTGTTTTGGACAGAGAGAGACTTATGAATACTGTTTCCAGTCGGCCGGTTACAGATCACATACTTTTCTCCGCGGCTTCGTAGTAGTTGGTTATATATAGCCCTTTTACAATTTAGATCGACGATAGATGACACGCGAGCTAAAGAGACTCGAAGGATGAGTCCTATTTCAGCATTACAATTTGTTTACATGAACTCGCACGCAGAATGTTGAAAACAACAATTCAACGGAGGACAAAGCTACGAAAGAGTATTCCACATTGCTACAGCTTTCACCTCGGCATTTCCCCTACCCCCTTACTATCTATACAAACCTGCCTACATAACAATGGAGCGTGCATGCGATCATACATTTCATGCGAGCCGTTTTTCACAGCTCGCGTGGAGATGTGCAAGGGTACGGTACCGGCAACTCTAATCGAGATAAGCACCAATGACATGCACCAGACATGGGCATGATTTCCATGTCCTAGGGGCTGTTGTTTCTAGTTATCCCGCTATTTACGAAGTCTCTGGCAATTCTTCATAATCCCCAATGGGAGATCAATGCATCGCGGTGCAAAGCCCACATACGGCGTATACGATATAGGTCTAATTGGCCATATGCGAGTTTTCGCCACCACAACTCACGTACATCCTGTTCTAGACCGCCTCTCTTGAACTGTTGCGTGGCGGCCACAGGTAACTAGCTTCGAGGTTGGGTATGTTGAGTTTTGTCTCCAAAACCCATCTAATTCGCTCTTGAAGCACGATCGTCTCTTTTTCCTTGCTTTGCACACTTCATAACAACCCCTCAGAATTTCAAAGTCATGCAAAACGTCATTCAAAAAGGTGTCGCCTATGATTCCACAAGCCAGGACGGACGTTATACCGCAGGGATCAGTAATAACAATATTCCTAGTTTCGCGTAACTTTCGCATCCAAAAGCTGATCCCAATCACTGCCGCAAATCCCAGGACGACGGGAAATTGACCAAGATGCGCTCGACGGGATCCTATCCCAATGCAGCATCAACGCCCAGTAATGACGATCCTGATCGATTTTGGCATGGCAGATCATCATCGACACTCGCTGTTTTTGTTGGTATAAAGCCACCAACAGTTCTCATATTCGAACTTGGTACATCAAAAATCACACTCGTTCAATCATACTCGCTCAAATACATATAATTTTTTACTACAATAATAAATTCTACACGATTTCAATAAAAACTACTATTCACGATGCGTTTTGCCCACCTCTCCGTCTTCGCCCTCAGCGGCCTCTCAATCGCCGGCCCCGTCCTCACCAAGCGCGTCGATGCAATCAGTCTGCTTACTGACCTCTACGCAACTGTCCAGGTTTACACAGGCGCTATCAGTACGTCTCTCTCTCCCTTTCTCCCTTCTTCCTCCACACCTTCCGATCCAGACCTCCATCCCACTAACCCACACCTCCAGACGCGACCCTCGCTCCCCTCTCTCTCTCCACTCCCCTCCTCGAGAAAATAGCAGCAACAGCCCAAGTAGGCAAGCAAATCAACCTCATCACCGCCGCCTTAACCTCCACCACCAACAACATCAAAGCCCTCCCCCACGCCACTTCTTCAAACTCGACAAAGCGCGCCGCAGGTATTGAAATTGATATCATCGACGTCGACATCGGCTCAGCGCCGAGGGAGAAGCGACAGCTCATCGCCGTTGGCGCGCTGCTCTCCTGCATTATTGTCGAGATTTTTGCTACCGTTACTGCCGCGGTCGCCATCTTAGGCCTCGCCGGCCTACTCGTCTTCCTCAACCCTCTGACATCTGCGTTGTCGCTCCTGATTCTCACTTTGGAGCTCGTCTTGAACATCGTGCTCACTACTGTTATTGCGCTGTTGGATTCGCTGCTTACAGCGTTGGCTCTGGGTGTTTCTGGGTTGTAGAATGAGCTTGGAAGTGTAGGGTGGGTGGTTGGATAAAAGTCTTTGTTTTTGCTTATTTTGAGGGAAGAAGGAGGGTTGGCCATTTTTAGAGGGGATGTTTCTGTGTACCATACAATGTTTTTGGCGTGTAACCCTATCTAGGTATTGAAATCGTTCAAACGCGTGATTGCTCATCTGTTTTAATACGCCCCAAGGGGATGTGGTTCGGATGCCCTCTCTCCCTCTCTCTCATATCTTCAAAATCGTAACCAGTGAAAACAACCTATGCACGTACCCAAGACAAGCGCGCTCGAAAGACCAAATGACAGGAGATCAAGCACCAACGCCCCAATCTTCGCAGCATTTCAAGTCCCACTGTCCTTTTTCCTCTGCACGCTTGGACATGAGATTTCGTATCCAAATCGACTTTGCGCATCCCCCTCAAGATCTTCAACACACACATGAAAAAATCAGCTCAATGACAAAGGCAGCCTCTATTCGGATGGGTCATTCTGAATAATACATAGGGTGTTCTGAATAGTACATAATACACATTACTTGCGAATGATATTACTCACATTTGCTACTCAAATGTCAGGATGCAGGTCTACACCTGCTGCGCCATGCAGCCAAAAAGGTACAAATAACCAACAACAGTTGATTTGTGAGTAGAACTGTTAGGCATGCGGGACAAGATGCCATTGCAATAGCCTATATATGTAAGGCATGCAGGGCAAGATGCCACTGCAACGGCTTGTGCATGTACTTTTCTACTCACAAATCAACTATTGTTAATTAGTTGTACCTTTTTGGCTGCATTGCGCAGTGGGTGTAGACCTCCGTCCTGACATGAACAGTACAAGTAGATGTACAGGCTGTTGTAGCAGCATCTTGCCTGCATGCCTGACAATACTGCGGAGAAGCTGATTATGACAGCCTCTAGCACCTCTAATTGACTAAAACAGGTGGTAGATGTGAGGTGTTGTAACAATCCAACAAACTAGTTCTAGAGCTGATTAGACATTCCAGACGCTCTCTCTCTCTTGGCAGAGAACCAAGAGAGCATGAAAATACAGTGGAATTGCTGCAGAGCTATGGATAGAAGAGAGCTGCAGGTGATCTATATTGATGTTCCTAATGTCACTGTACTATTCAGAACAACCTATGTATTCTTCAGAATGACCTATCCGAATAGCCAAATGACCCATCCGAATAGAGGCTGCCAATGACAAAACATATGCTTTAGGAAAGGGAACTATTATTGGTTGGGAAAATTACCGATCACGGCACGACCGGGCAGGTTCGAGATATCGCGTCTGTCGTTCGGCTGGCTCGCGCCGCCACATGTACATTCCGAGGTTTGGTGACAATGCGTAACGCACGATTGTGGGGAGTTACAGATGACTGTTGTTTTGCAGTAGTGTAGGGTCTGGGTCTCGTACTTCCAAAGACCGGAAGTCTGGGGAAAGGGGCTAGTGTTTTGTACATCTCTCACATATACACACACACACACACAAACATGCCGTACAGAGGAGGAAGTGGAGAGGAGAGAGGGGGTGGACATTTCATACATACCTTCTCAGCAATCTGCACAGCAACGCTCTGCATCATCTTCGCATTGTTAGGCCCGTACGTAAACTTGATCTTGGAGATCAGAGGGAGAGGGGTGGCCAACCAGCGCAATAGTTTGTTCGCGGACACTGAACGTGAACTTTGTTGCTGGTTTCGGAGGGGGGCCCGGGGCTGGGGTCGGGGCTGGTGCCGGAGAAGGGCTATGATTGTAGATATACGCCATACTGCAGTGTTTCCCATCGGCCAGCGTGAAGAGGCCATCCACGTGGCGGCTCCAGCATGTCAACACCACGCCGTCATACGTTTGCCATGCTATGCCTGCGAACTTTGGGTCGCCGACCGAGTTGTTGATGATTACGTTCCATTTATCGCCGTTGGGGAGCGTTTGGGACACGCCTGAGACTCGCCACGGGTAGGATCCATCCCATGGAATGTTCTTCATGCTTGGGGTGCGCCCCAGGCCGCGCCTGAATAGTAAATCATCTCGCGAAATGTAAAACCGCCGTTGGGGCCTAGTCCGATGCCGCAGTCGGCGATCACGAGGTTCTCGCTCCAGGCAGTCGTTGCTGAGACTAGAGCTGTCGCAAGTGCGAGCACCTGTAGGAGAGTTGCTGCCATGTTGAGTAGTGTGTGGTTGATGTATAGTTAATGCGTAATTGCTGACGGATTTCGAAATCAATACTAATCCAGCAGCAAAGGCGCGTTTATATAAAAAATTAGTTATTGCCCATAAGCAAAAGAATACTACAGCATCGTTGCCTCGCATTCAGCACTGCACCATCAACCGTCCAATCCAGCCCGCCACTTTCCCTGTCTCTTGTCCTCAATCTTCCTGTGAGGTTTGCTCTCTCTGGCAAATGAAACCTGGTATCCGGCATTGTATATTGTGCAAGAGACGGTGTGTGGGTCTACTTGAAGATGAAGAGCCAAGAAAAGCGGTCACACTTTGTTGAAGCTAAGAGCTGGAGTGACAACCGAGTGCTGCGTCTTCCGCGTAAGAGGGAGCGGGCCCGGAGCTACATCGGTTCATTTGGAGTGATCGGATACCTCAGGCGGTGGGTGGGTACGTTGAGCCGCATGCACCTTCAATACATGTATGTGTTTAGCCGCCCAGCCCGATACGTAAAAATAGCAAGAAGAGGCCAAAAGTCTGCTTACAACAAGCAAGTTAATAGACGTTGCCCTGCCATTACACTAATTCGTATCCAACTCTTCTGTAATCACATCCAGCTTCATCTTCACCTACGATACCAGAGCGTGCTCACATGTATACTGCCGTCATAAATGATTAGAGGGCCGGATCTACCATGGTACATTAAGAAGCAATCGTGTAAGTGCGATATAGAAATATGTAATAGTGAGGTTCAAAGCTCACTTGATTTCGCTGCCTGAGAAAACAAAGGTTGCGTGATGACGTAAGCCGCGGCTTTCCGTAAAATCAGAGCACGGGCAAGTTGAATTTAGTCCGCTGTAGCCCTGACGACATACTCAGGTAGAGCAATCACAGAGGTGCAAAGCATCAATCCATTGGTTCCTCTTGATGAAAAGTCTTCATATTCACAGCCACTCAGCGCCTTCCTTGGTTTCCATCTACATAGCTAATGTCCCATATCTCGTATTTTGCATCTCATCTCTCATTAGGACTGATAAACGCAATGCTCGCTTGCAGAAGCGCCAAAATGCTCTAAACGCCGTCTGACCCGTGTGGCTATGCCCGTAGACATGCCGTGAAGCCAGCAAAACCACCCACGCCGTAAATACTGGCACAAGTAAACATAGAAAGAATTGAAAAATTTGTACAATGTGTGACGTTCGTGATATGTTCGAGATGAGATGATCATCGTCTCGATGAGTGGTGTGTCCGGCGGGTGTGGCGGTCGGATGAGCTTGCGCTGCCTGGATAGTTGTTAGTTCCATGTCTCCCATTCTGCAGCAAAGAGGTTACTTACTTGCACTGGTGTAATCGCTGTACATGTACGATGTTCCGCTGACAGTTGTGCTCTTGTCGTCATGCTTGGCATCGTGCTTCCTCTTCAAGCCGAGCGCAAGCGCCATGGCACCAAGACCAGCGGCCACGCCGAGGCCCTTCTTCGCACCGCTGTGCTTCTCAGAGGCGACGCGCGAAGGCCGAGCAGGGCGACTACCGCCATACCAGCGGCTGCCGCCAGTAGCAGCAGCGCCGCCCGAGCTGTGGTGGTGCTCTTCGACGTACGTCTCCTCGTGAGTGTGCTTGCGCTTCTTGCCGAAGCCGAAGATAGCGAGGATGGTGTCGAAGAGGGCGCGCGCACAGCAGAAGAGGCAGATGAGCAGGAGGAGGAGTATGCCGAGGAGGACGCCGATGACGATTCCGGCGATTGCTCCGCCGCTGAGGCCGCCGCTGCTGGCGCCAGTCTCAACGAGGCCGCCGCCGGCAGCACCGGTGGGGATGGGCGTCTGGAAGGGCACCGTCGCGGTCGGGGTTCCGGTATAGGTGACTATTACAACGCCTGAGCTGGTAGGTCGGAGGGGAGCGGAGGGGGTTAACGGACCAGAAGGTAGAATGCCCCCAGAGCTGCCACCGGCGATCAGCGCGCACTGATTGCTTGTCGAGCTCTTGCAGTAGAAGCCTGAGTCGCAGCAGCTGGAGCCACATGGGTTCTGTGAGTCTTTACATGTCGCTGTTGCCGTGGCCGGGATCCATGTGCTGTAGACGGACGTGTACGTGACGAGCCCGACGGTCTCGACAAAGGTGCCTGTGCTGTAGGAGTACTGCCCGCCTGGCGCCTGTGTTGCTGCACCGCCACCGCATTGCGCCTGGTTGTTGGCGTCGACGAGGCATTGCGAGCCCGACGGACAGCATAGCTGGCCATAGAAGCCGCAAGCGACTTCGGGGCAGGCCCGCTTCCTGATTATTTGCGAGGCATTGTGGAGTTCGCGCAGTTCTTCGATGTGGACGGGGTATGGCTTGGCGATGGCGGCCGGGAGCACTGTGAGCGCAAGTAGGCCGAGCACGGCGGGAGGAGCGTTGAAAAGCCACATGGCAGCCGGTGATTGAGGCTGGAGAGGCCAAACGTAGCGAGGATATGCGTTTGCGGGAGAGGTCGATGGAGCGGTGAATGCGTGGGTAGCTGCGGGGTCGGTCTAGCTAGCGTGCAGCCCGGGGGTCGCGATAACTGGCTGGTCGTACAAAAGCGTGGAATGCGATGTCATAAAAAGGTCAGCGATATCAGCAAGAATTCGGTTTCGCGTGGTAAGAAGGGTGTAATGGTGCAGCTGGGAAAGGTGCTGCGGTGCGCAAGAAAAGGGTACACTTAGATTTGCGTGAGGCTGGTTGCGTGGCTGGGAGCGAGGTTGGGAAGGAACAACTGCAACACCGGAGCCGTGCTTCCGAATGAAAATAGCTGGAAACTTGTCGCTACCCTAGTGATAGTAGTAGTCTGGTTGTTATCGTAATGCGATTGAGCGTGTTTGAACGTGTGGATGCGGTGTGCTGTCGCGACTCCACGACGCCTGAAGCATGGTGTTCGTTTACCAGCGCTCCGCCTCCGGTTCACCCAGCAACGAACGACATCCTGCCTATTCATCGTATTTCGTGCACGTTCATCACCACCCTCGTCATCAAATTTGCCCTCGAGCGACTTTATCCACTGAAGTCAGAATTTACTGCGTATCCTTGTTTGATGGCGAGCGTTACTGAAAAACTGGCCTTGAATTGCCGCAAGAGTCGTGAATTTCAAAGTGAGCTGTCGTGCCTCGGCAAGCCGAGGCTTCCACCGATGCATCACTGAGACTAGCACATCTCAAACACGGCTGTGTTACAAGTAAGAAGGACAGTCAGTATACGTGTACCAAATCAATTTTTCCTTTCCTTCAAGCTGCAGCGCGCATCCTACATGCCGATGCCCCTTCCTATCCAAATTCTCCTTCTCTTCCCTTGACCCCCGGCCTTTTCTTATCCTCTATCCCTAATCTCATCCAGCCCATATTCCCCTACCAACTTCTCCGCCGCCTTTTGGGCAATCAAATATGCCGTCGCCTGCGTATGATTGTTCGTCGTAATCGGCGCAACACTCATATCCACCACCCTCAACCCCTGCACGCCCAGGACCCTAAACCCACTATCCACACATGCCCCCGCATCATCGCGCTTGCCCATCTTCACCGTCCCGTTGGCATGCCTCACCGTATTCGCATTCTCCCGCACAAACGCATCGATATCCACGTCAGTCATGCTTTTCGGCCCGAGCAGTGTTCTGACCACCGACGGCGCTATGACGGGGTTGTCGACTAGCTTCGTCCACGTACTGCGTATACCTTCGCGGAGGATGCGCGCGTCGTAGGGATGGGTGAGGTAGTTGAGCGTGATGATGGGATTGCAGGATGCATTGGCGGAGCGGAGAGTGACGGAGCCTGATGACATGGGGTTCATGAGGAACGTGACAAGCGTCATGTACGTATTTCCCTGCTCCAGTTCCGTCCCCGGAGGCCACAGCGGCATGTTGCTGGCAAATTCATAACTCGGCACTGTGGGCTTGGCTAGGAAATCCTGCATATCTTGTGGCAGCGCAGCGTACTCGGGGAAAGATTCTAGGTCCGGGAGTTTGAGGAAGCCGCCCCAGAGACTCGAGTAGTGCAGTAAGAAAGCTCCCGACTGGTCGCGCGCCCAGGCTTCTTCTGCTTCAGTGATGAGCGTGGGCGAGGTTTCAAAGGCGTGGCGCGCATTGGTTGTGCCGAGCACTTCGACCGACATGAAGGTTAGCACGTGATCTTGGAGATGCTTGCCCACGCCGGGAAGATCGTGTTTGACCTCAATGCCGAGGGCGGAGAGTTCAGATGCAGGGCCTATTCCGTTGAGGAGGAGGAGCTTAGGTGTGTCGATTGCGCCGGCGCAGAGCAAGACTTCGTTTTTGGCGGTTGCTGAGCCATGTTAGTATTGCTTGAAGAAGAGGCGAGTTATATCATACCTTCCCGCCCATCCTCTGTAACAATACCAACAACCCTCTTCCCCACACCCTCCCCCCAAACCAACCTCTCCACCTTAGCCTCAGTCCACACCTCCAAGTTCCCCGGCCGCCCCACTAGATGCGCACTCGCACTAGTACACCTCCCCTCCCTTCCCACACTCGCCGGAAATACAGCAATACCCATCGGATCCCCAGAATTCGGATCAAGGTTCAACTTTTCCCCCGCACTGACCAAAGCCTCTATCTGCTCCTGTACACCTTGTTCCAGCACCCTTGGAAAGCCCACCATGACGCGCCCCTGCATGCCATGGCCATTCTTGCTAGCATCAGCAAGGTGCTCATACCCCCCCTCCTTCGCAGATCCATACGTCTCAATCTCCCGAAAAGATGCCTTTACGCTATCCCACCCCCACGCCTCCTCATCCCCAACAAGCTCACCCCAGCGCTCGTAATCCGCCCGACTCCCATATAGATACACACAGAAATTTACCAGCGAACACCCGCCTACCCCTTTGCCGCGACCGTACACTGTCTGGCGTCCCCCGAATGCGGGTTCCGGCTCAGTCACATAGCCGTAGTCGAGATCCGGGCGCAGGGCTGCAGTGTCGAAGCGGTGGAAGGGGGCGGTGAGATAGGGGCCCGAGGGGTAGATGCCGGTTTCGAGAAGCAGGACGGAGGGTTTGGCGGGGGAGTGGGCGAGGCGATGGGCGAGGAGACAGCCTGATGTTCCGGCTTAGGGGGTGTGGGGTTAGTAACAGAGGGCTGGGTTTAGGGGAGTTGGAGGTTTGGAGGGTAGGGAAGACGAACCGCCTACGATGATAAAATCGTATGATTCCCGCATTTCTTTTGACAAACTTTCAAACTTGTTTGCTAGGAACGGCAGTACAGGATGGCAGGGCAAGGGAAAGGTAAGGCAAGGCAATGTAGTTCCAAGTTTTGCAAAAGGATTGCCCTATTATACCTTTCTGCTCTTAAATATGTTTCGGTTAGATGACAGCCAAAGCTGTCAAAGAATCAATTGACTTCTTCGTTTGCTGACTTGCTCATGGTGGCTGACTGAGCGCCGCTGTGCGTAAGCCGCCCCGGCTACATGCACAATTGAACATCGCATTCACATGCTCGCGCATGTGTCTTCCTTCACGGGGAATGCTGGTAGATCTGTTGAACATGGCTAGTATTGTCAAGAACAAAAATGGCAAAATAGCTATGGAGAATGCGAAGGCCTTTTTCTAAGTGTGCGGACCGTATTGTGCTCTGAATGAAAAAGATTCGGGGTGATTGTGAGACTGAAGAATTGTAAAAACGGATGATAATGAGGTCAGAGCTGTGACAATTTGGTTCGAGTAAGAGTAAGCTCCTATCAAAATGAGAGAACACCGCTGATCGTCTCGAGTGGTTGCAAGGACCCGCACTACCTCAGAAGATGCCTTCAATCTTCTCCGTCTGACTGAAGTCGTAAGCGTTGCCGTAGGACCTATTTAGGTACTTCCTGATAAGCTGCTCTTCTGTAACATACGTGGCAGCGATCTCCAGCCCAGTCTTCTCTGGTGTCACTCGCTCGGCGAGGTCTTCCGCGAACTCGACCTCCATAGAGTTACGGTACCACGACGCAAAGTGGACTGAAACATGTCAGACCGACGACGTACCCCGCCTCGCGTATGCAAGAACTTACTCATCGCGAGCATCACTCTCGGATCTTTATCGAGATTGGGCTTTCCTCCATGCCAAAGCCTCAGGTCTCGGATCATGATGCTTCCTTTCTTCACCACGGGTTGGGCAGGAGGCCGAATCTCCCTGCGAGCGTCGAGAAGGTGCTTCTTGATACTTCCGCTACCTCGCTCACCGTGTTTGCCCTCTTGATCGGCGATTGTAGTATCGTCGTGTGTACCAAGCCAGACCTCCGTTGAGCCATTCTCTGGAGTCATTGTCACCAAGGGAACGTTGACAACTAACGCGAATGGGATTGTAGGGTGGTCGAAGTCAGCATCGTTGTGGGTAGGTTGGGAGGCCGGTGGCGAGGACTCAGTGGGAGGAAGAGCGGTATTGCCTGAGATGAAGCGCAGCGATGGCTTTGGACCCAGAGTATTAGATGTGACTTGCATGACAATTGGGTCTGTGAACTCGAGATTAGCACTATCCCCGATGGAGCCGAGAAGCTTTTCCGACACTGTGCGTAACACTGACTGGTATAGATCTCGTCACTGAACCATTCTTCAGTCAATGGAGGATCCTGTTGGATGTTGCCCTTGTTGTAGTTGTAGGGACTGCTTTTTCTCGCTTGGAGCTCATAGGCGTCCTTGACCATCTTCTCGTTCAATCGGTCCAAGACAGCATGGTCGATCAGGTCTTCCAGTACAACGAGGCCATCGCGAGAGAGCGCTCGAACCGCAATCTCCTGGTTGCGCTGACTGAGACTGCCATTCTTCAGTTCGGAAGCTGAGGGTAAGATAGAGAGTGGTGTTGACGAAAGGCTTGGAGACATGGTGGGGAAAAGGAGAAAGTGACGTAAAGATCGATAGTTTGAATAAAAAGAGTAACTGAACCTCTACCTCGCTTTCTGGGTATCCGATATGCTACAAAGAGCATTCGACTTTATACATCTCATCCGCTTCGGGGCCATAGAGATGGAGCGGAATGACAGGATAGAGCCTAGGGCGGCGCTAGACTCAGTACAGGACTGCATCCGTCTAGGGAGAGCCAGGCCCCAGCCTTCACACACTCATGGGACCCTTAATGCGGGGCGCCTCCTCCTCGAGGTTTTGGACAGCAAGTCTCTGGGATATGTTCGACATGGTCCCGACGAGACGGTCCTAGTAAAATCAGCGGAAAACTTGATCGAGCAATGCTTCAATCGCACACGTTCCATCGCACACGTTCCATGGCTATTGTTTATCGTCGAGAGCTGAAGCAAGAAGAGCCTTCATAGCTACTGATATTATCAGGCCACCCGCTTGCCTCCGATATGAGCATCTAATCGCGCAGTCAAGCGCAAACGGGACGTTCATGTCGACACCGACACCGGTAGTCTGACAGCGTCGCAACTAGTCAGAACGCGTGCTGAAAATACTCGATCCTTGAAGGTATACCAGCGCGCACTAAGGACCAAGCATTGGGGTGTCACAATATCGTTGACTCCAAGGGCGGTGTTGCACGAAGCGCATGTCGAAGCGGCAGAAGAATCCCTCCTGAGGATCGACGCCGGCAGGTTTCAACACACGAAGAGTTTGATGGCATAGATATCAAGCCGCGTGCGAAACGTAAGAGGCTTGCCATTGTCGAATATCTATCGAGTTAGGCAGGCACCCTGGCGCGCAGTCGCGAATCGTAGAGATGCGCATGTGCTCTTGTCAGGGATACAGTCAAGGATATGGAAAGCGGCATGACGCCGGTCGCCAGGTCCAGCGTACTCCACATTCCTTTCGACGCCGCTCAACCGACTCACCAACACACTCTACAACACATTGTCGCACTGCCCCGCGGATATAGCAGTTATCGTGTACTTTTCTTCTCGCAGAGATACACCCACAACTTAACTACACTCCTTAATCAATCGCACGCCTCGACCTGTCGCACCCGGTCCCGCGACCACAATAGCCCGCGAATCTACGCACTCGAGCCACAACTGAAGAAATAGCTGATTCACACAAGATCCATCAGTAGTTGGCAGACTTCAACAACATACCAGCGTGCTATCCTACGAATACTTCCTTAGCCGTTCGCCCATCACACGACTCACATCGAGCTCGCCATCATGCCGTCACAGCGTCGCATGCGCTTCTTTGGCACCCTCATCGTCATCACAATTGTCGTCCTATTCTACATGTCACGAGCAGCACATCAGACGCAGAATTCAGATTTCTACACCAAGACACAACAAGCGCTGCAAGAGCGGGAGTTCGCAGAGGCGGCAAAACAGCGCGATGCAGACAGCGTAGGGTCGCGGCTCAAGGCGGCAGAAGAGCAGGCGAAGAAGGCGGCCGAGGAGAGGTACTCGTCCGCAAAGGGCGGCATCGAAGGACCGGACCAGAAGAGCGTCGCGGGCAGGGTCAAGATGGACGGCGACAAGGTGCCCGGCGTTGCTCAACAGGGCGGCAGGCCGCGTGACCAGACGGCAATTTTGGAGCATGAGACGCCCGAAGATCATGAAGTTGAGATTGAGATGAACGCGATACTGAAAAAGAGCCCGAGTAAGTCCCGAACGCAATATCCCTTTCGACATGCACATACTAATCTGTCGCAGTGATCATCTTCTCCAAATCCTACTGCCCGCACTCGAAAAAAGCCAAGCACATTCTCCTCGAGAAATACCGCATCGTACCCGAGCCCTATGTCGTCGAACTCGACCTCAACCCCCAGGGCGCGAAGCTACAAAGTTTCTTGGCCAAGTCCACCGGTCGGCGAACAGTGCCGAATATCCTACTGATGGGCAAGAGCATCGGGGGCGGTGACGATATGGAAGAGCTGGACGAGACCGATACCCTGGCGGCAAAGATCAAGGAGATTGGCGGCAGCCGCATCACCGAAGTCGAACACCGTGGCGCCCGCCCAGAAGTGCGGCGGCAACGCGCCAAGGCGTAAGCCCTCTCATACGTCTTGTTTCGTTCCTTTCCATCTGCATATTTACTGTACATGTGCTATGTGGCCTTGTTTGGGTCCTGCATTTCCCAGGCTATGGTTTGTTTGGATACCCTTGAACATCTTTCGTAGCTGTGGATTGGATTCAGTTGTCTGATTAATGTGGTGGATATGCCCTTTATAATTTCACTGTATCTTGTACTTTGCGACAACACCAGGCATAATTCCTTGGTCGTAGCTGTGCTGTTAGCTGCTCCTTCCTCACTGGCGCTTGTTTATCTCACCTCACCAACGTGCCTGCCAGAACCACTCCAGATCAGCGGGTGGCAATTTTCTCACCTCATTTCTCAGCGCGCCTTTGTAGACCGTTGCAAACCCGAAGCAGCTGGCAACCCGAAGCAGCTGGCAACCCTCGCTTCCACGTCATCTCAAACACCAACGACGCTCATTCGCCAAACCTCACGTACAACAAAAGGTAGCTGCTTCAATATGTTTCAATTTGTAGCAGCCACTAAAGCCATACAGAACAGTTACCATGTGTCTCTACTGGAAGAAGCTCCATACCTGCAACCACCTCTCAGATCGTCCTTATATCGAGATGTGCCGCTCGGGCTTCCTCTCCAACACCGTCTGCCCCGACATCAGCGAAGACAATCAGCCCCGTCCATCGCACTTTCCCTGTTATCCCTGCATCAAGCTCGAGGCGCGAACCGAGGTCGAAGCTCAAGCCCGCCTCGAGCAAGACGCCATTGCCAAAGCCTACGAGGCTCGCGAGCGCGCAGTCAAGGAGAAGATGGCGGTCGAGCTGCGTGCCAAGGAAGAGCGCGTTCGACGCGACGCGCGAGAGAAAGCGGCTCACGAGCGAGAGATAGAGCAGCGTGCTAAGCGGGAGAAGGAGGAGGAGGAGCGCAAGGCCAGGAAAGAGGGAGGCGCGTGGATTGAGACGGCAGGAGGCAAGAAGACTAAGGGCAGGAAGAGCGGTGGTTCTGGTGGATCCATGGTGATCATGGCTTCTCCACCAGCCATGCAGACGGCTACCGGGCCGAAGAACACCAAGGAGAACGGCTGTGGTGGGGAGAGGATGAGTCCCAAGAAGGGCCGTGGTGTTGACCCTGGCGGCAGGGCTGGTTTCTGGGGCCCCAAGAAGATCCTTGCCAGACAGGAGAATGGTGCTGGTGCCAATGTGGCGGCAAAGAAATGACATGTGCACAAGTTATATGGAGGACACGATAACATGCATAGAATGGAAAATGATGCGGCTGGAATCGAGTCTGCGATGGCGTAAACAAAAATATCATGCGTCTGATCTTGAGTTTAAACGTCTCTGGATTGCCAGAAAAACAGGTGTGTGAGCCGTCGCGCTCGTGGCTCCTATCCCTCCGTGGTTGCCACTCCTTCATCGTGCCTTCTCAATCTCCTGCTGTGTGTCCCTCACCCTTGCCACACCCCTGCAATATCGATAGCCGCATTTGCGTTCACGATGAACAACTGCTCGCTTATGACGACCGTTTGCCTGGTGAAGACGAGTCCGACATACTCGGTCACCTGAGTTTTCGCCACCACAAACCATACACCCCAAATTTCGAGGCAGCCACACCAGAAGACCTCCTTCTGGCGACAGAAGTCGCAACCTCTCACAACCGCGTTCTCGGATTGACCAGCTCCGACAGGGTGAGATCCTCGAATTGCACGTCGACATTGCGCCTTCCCTCACCATGACCGACACTACGACATCTGGAACGACAGCCGGACGCAAAATTGCGGCAGGAGCAACAAACACCGTGATGCCTCTGCCTACGGCCATGGCTGCGGCGGCTTTCGTGGGCATCGCATGGTACCTTTGTGCAGAGCTCAGTGTGCGCCTACTCATTCGCTGCACGCGCCGCAGTTTGTACTTCTGGGCCTGTTTGGTATGCTGCTGGGCCATTGCTATACACTGCGTAGCCATTACGTTGAACAACTTCTATGTCTGGACGCACTACTCATCCATTGTGGTCATCCACCTCATGTGGTTCACCTACGTTGTTTCGCAGTCAATCGTACTCTACTCGCGGCTCAACCTGGTTATGAAGAAGTCGCACGTCAACCGCTACGTACTGTATATGATTTCCATCAACGCCGTCGTCTTTGGTCTCACCACCGTGGTGCTGGGAATGGTAGCTGTAAGTGCGCTTCCAACCACCAGCCGTTTTCGCGTACTGACTCTCCCAGCGTTACCCGAAAAACATCGCGAACCTCAAGCTCGACAAAGCCAACCTCATCTGGGACAAGGTTGAGCTCGCTGCCTTCTTCATCCAGGAGACAATCATCGGCCTTCTCTATATCCGCGCAACCTCAGCCCACCTGAAGAACATGACGCTCCTCGGCCGCGACCGCCACACTACTCGCCGCGACCTCCGCCACCTAATCGAAGTCAACGTCTTCATCATCGTACTCGATGCCGCTCTCATTGGCGTATGCTACACCGGTTTCTTCAACCTTCAGGGATTTTTCAAGGCCGCCATATACGCCATCAAGCTCCGCACAGAGTTCACCATTCTCAACCAGCTTCGCTCGTCGCTGCACGGAGGGTCATATCATCGCTCCGCCGACGTCGTGACCGTTGTCCGCGATCAGCCTAGGCAAGATCAGCATGCGCGGCGGCACGAAAGTGAGGATAGCAACATGGAGATGGTGGTGATGGCGGACCATGCCGGCAAGATCCGGGTACGGAGTGACATCGTCGTGTCGACGAACAGGGTGGAGAAGGGCGATAGTAGCGGGGATTTTCTACGCGCATGAAATCAAACCAAGGGCCCTCCTGTGCCAGGCTGTTAACGGTGTGGGGGTTTCGTAGCCGCGGAAATATATGGATAGTTTGCTTGCTGGAGATATCTTCTTGGGTATACAAGTCACGATTGCATCATTCTTTTGGTAAGAAAGTGGCGGTTATACGGCTTTTATCTTTTGACGAAAGAGGTCCAGCTGGGCTTTGAATAGGCTAGCCTACCGTTCACTTATGGCTTTTTTCTCCCACAGTGATCGAATGACCGAGGCTTGTTTGAATTTGTCAAGAACTCAAGGCTCCAGAACCATATTTTTTTACACACAGACAGATTCTTCATTTAGGGATATAATTTATGAAGTAAGCTACATTCCCTATCACCGTATTATACTTACTGAATACTAGGATCTATAAGGCTAAGCTATGAGCAAGACACCACTAGGATGTTATTGCTTCCGCAGGAAGCTTTTCAGCCGCAGAGTGACCGTCAAAAGATTTGAAGCGCAAACTGCGATTGGTCCAAAAAAACCTCTTGTGATTGGTCACATCAATGTTGCAAGTTTTACATAAGCAGCATGTGATCTATCCCTTGTTGATTTAGGTCAAGTATCTGTTGGACAAGCGCCTCCTCTAGCATATCTAGCTTCTTCAAATTAGGTGTGAAATTGCGTTGTAGGAGGGCTCTGTTGCGTTAGTATTGGACAGTGGTTTGAGGTACACTGAAGGCTGCAATGACACGTTTTTTGCTCTCTTCATGGTCTTTAATAGTACCCTGGATAGCAAACTGTAATACGCCTTCATCATAGGCTGGCTGCGTGTTATGTTGTGGTGGCATTGTCGTATTGGTCTGGTATTAGCCATTTCTTGATAGGGTGGCCCGCTTGCATAGGATTTACATCAAGGTTATTTATTAAACATATTGTTAGCCCTTCACATACGACCATAGGACACTGAAAATAGAGCTTCCCGTTTGCTCAGATGTACTCGAGCAGTGTACCGGCGGATTAATAGTCAAGTGAATAACCACTAGCAAATCCCCGCTGTTGTATGTTTTTGCTGCTTTTTTTTGGCTTCACAAGAGAGTGATTTAAGATCAGGTTGTTGAGACATTGTGGTTGAAGGTGGTAAGAGGTGTGGTCTTGGCAAAGGTGGTCCATCTGCTGGGGCGGTCCATCTGCATGTGGCTCACATTAACAATCAACTATTCTTTGTGAAGAGCTTTACAGTTCAGCCAATTTGGCTGAAAGCTTCCTGCGGAAGCACCTGCAGCCGTAACCCTTTACGTCTGACAGATATACTTATATTTTTAAGAGATTAAAGCGTTCAGTCAAGCGGTTAAGTAGTAACCATAACTAGAAGTTAGAAGTACTAAAATATGGACCAAGCCTCGACGTGTCTTGTCAGATAACCGATCTCACACTCTGCGCTACCCCAAACGGCTTGTCAATCGTGACGGCAGCTGTTCTTTATCGCGACTCGAATAGGTCTCTCGACCCGGTAGCCCTAGGTCACAAGTTTCTCGGTGAACAAGGCAAAGTCATCCGCATGACCCAGCTGTCTCCGGATTCATGGGTGCTGCTAGGGTGCCCCAGGCTTGTGCAATCGCAGAAGCTTGAATGTGGAGTGGCGTGAGGTTCCGTCCGACTGCAGGGTACAACCGGAGCTAGTAGGCTCAATGTATGGTACGTAGTCGTCAGGGCGCAAGGTTGGTTCTCTGGGATGAGTGGGATCAGGATCGGGGGGATGATACGAAGACAGTAGAAGGGGCTCTCTGTAAAGCGTATCGAAGATAGTGTCAATGGGACCAAGTGAAGAACATAGGGCAATGCGTGATGTATTGACTATGGGGATGAGAGCTCTATCTATACGCTGGTAATCAGGGCACAAACACCTAGAGGGCCGTGGAGCACGATAGATAGCAAACATGTCTCAGGCACAAACATATCTTGGGCACAAAGATACAGAAGGTCATGGAGCACCATGTCTGACAGATAGAACAGTAGTATTGCGTGTCACTGAATGAGTTGAACACGATCGTGATCCTACTCATCCCTGAGAACCAACCTTGCGTCCGCTTCGACTACGTACTATACATCTAGCCAACAAGCTTTGGAAGCAACCTCCAGTCGAACAGATCCTCACAATGGAATCCAACAACCTCCGGGAGTGTTAAACCGGTTAGAGCGTGCCGGTTAGAGCGTGCGTGAAGGGATTCGTGGGCTCATATGTAAGTATACAGCTAAATCATATGCTTATTCTAAAGGGATAGGCCATAGTACCACGAGCTAAGGGTGATAGTGTGGAGATTGACGTTTGCAGCCCACCTTGTAATAATTTGAATATTGCGCCTTTGCTTGACTTCACGTGCTAGATACATCTTGTAGTTCCTTCCGCTCATTCTGAGCCAACTTGAGGATCTGCTTCATATCACAATACATCTGAGCATTGGGAACCCTCCATCTCCTGCCATTGGGGAACACCTTCCTCCGAAGCCTATCGACGTATGGGATCAATTGCTGGTAATACGGCGTAAAGTTTGTCTGGACTATTTTGACGAAGTCTCGTTCATTAATCACGATACCTTTATTTTTCACAGCCAACTCTTCCGTATCGAGGTAGTTCCATTTATCAAACCGTGGAACGACCCTCTTTTGCGTCGGACCGTCGCAATGAATGCATATCCAGATTAGAACGTGATCGAAGCAACCCAGTAGAAGGCCCAACATCCCTTGTGATTTCAATCAAAGAAGAATTTTCGTCGCGTAACTTGTGCTCCAATGAAAAGACTTTGGCTACAGTAGGTGATGGTCTTCTCAGCGCTGCGTTGACTTCGGCAAGTGTCAGAGGCCGCGTGGCGCAGGCGAGCCCCGCAAGAATATTCTTGAATTCTTCTGCTTCTTTTCCATTAAGGATTGAGTTTTATACCTTCATCAATTCCGTTATCATGTCGTCGATGCCGGCAGGCGTAGCGCTGAGACTGGTTCGCATATCGTCTTCGGTTGTCTGTTTTTGGAAGATTCGAGCATGAGGTTAGCACATATGAACATCACTTGAGCTTTGATTTCGATTGTATCTTGTATGTAGTCTTTAAGAACATTGAATGCACCCTCCAGTCGCAGACGGCGAGCGATCCCTTCTTCGATAAACCGCGACAGGTCGGCTTTATTCTTTCGCGATTCGATGCGGATTATGGCCATTTGGAGGCTGTATGCTGCAGCCTTGATTGAGTGGGTGAGATGAGTTATGCCCAGGAGCAGAAGTTGGTTTTTAGGTTCGATGATCCTGAGTCAAGGAAATTAGTCACTTATACGACAACGGCCACACAGGGTAACGTAGGTGGATGTGCCGCCTTTAACCGCGACGGGCACAGTCCCTATCAGCTTGAATGCATACTACAATGAGCTTTTGCATCATGCTGGGTCTACGAAAATTGCACGACTATCTCCTGGCTAGTGTGAAAGCCGTAGCTGAATTTGATCTTTGTGTTGCTAAATGACAAAGGAAACATCATGCATAACTTTTAAATCCGCTGCGAGCCTGATAAAATCACTACGACTAGATACCCCATTTGCTTTAGTTTCATCCAAACCATCGATGATCAGATAAAGCGAAGTTCTCCCGCCGTGCTTCAAGTAGCTTGTAAACAAGTCGCGCCAGCCGCTTGGAAGGCTTTCTACATCTGTGGAGTGGCGGCATTGCGACGACAAGTTGTCCGCGTATTTGGAGTCAAACCTAGTGACCTGCCAGGCGATACCCCGTGAAGTTTAATGGAAAACCCCGACACAAGTGTGCAGGTCGTTCTTGCCGAGGAAGAAAGAGCCAACAGATTTGGACTGCCAGTTTCCAACACTACCGGCAAATTCTCTAAAACACTCGTCACATTAAATGGCCGCGGACATGGTGGATACAGAGAGGAAAAGACTAAGGTGTTGTGACGTGAGGAGTGTTGCCAGATAGCCGGGCCGTTATTCGGGTGTGGGGTTGCACGTCCTGACTCGAGGCTAAGCCACATCCGGCTAGAGCTCGTGCAAGTGCTGTGACCGTAGAACTGGAAACCTTGAACGCTGTCAGCTGTTTAAACCGGAGCGTGTTATTATGCGGATTACAGGGTAAAAGCTGGTTACTCAAGGAAGGTACCTAGACAGAACATGTCTTGAATTAAAACGAAACGGCAAGAAGGGTGCAGTACGATGACGCCTTAGCTCTCTGTGCATTGCTCAGTCTTGAGTGGGGATGATAGTCTAGGCGCGCGTAACGATCTTTTGTAGCCCGTTTTCTAGCCTGTCTGTTTAGCCGTGCTGGATTTTATTACTACACAGAGTAGCCGATGACGGTGCCTTTCCTCGAAAACAAAGATTAGCAAAAGTCGCGATGAGTTCTTTGCTATGCCGTCATGATGTGAGACGAACCAATCAACTCATGGTCTACCGTCTTGGAGCAAGAGTCCGTTAAACGCTCACGGTTTAGTTCAACGGGTTAGATCGACGCCTCTGTCGCTTAGATCCGTTTTCAAGAGTAGCGCGGCTAGGCCAGGTATTTTCCGCGCTGATATAATTCCTACCTGTCCCACGGCACTGCGGTACAAGTCCAAGGACTACACGGCGACTCTACATTCACTGTTGAATGCTTAGTCACCCGGCAGTTTCTTTCATCGACTTCCTGCTCAGTACCCGACCTCGCCATGAACGTCAGCCCTACCGAGCGCAACCAGGCGCACCTCAGCGAAAACGAGAAGGTCTCATTTGAAGAAAATCCGCGCCCAAATTTCGAGATTCCCATCTACAACGACGTTGAACGAGTCGATCAAACCGATTTGTCCTTTGCTGCAATTCTCAAAGGCACCGCCGCGAACCCACTCAACACGTTCGAGAAGAAGGCTGCCCTTATCAATGTTGAAATCGACAAGTTTGGACTCGGCAAGTACCAGATATGCATCTGGTTTCTCTGCGGCTTCGGTTACTTCCTCGATCTCGCGTGGTCGCAGGGTGTAGGACTTATTTCCACGGCTATATACCAGGAAATGGGTACATTTGTAATTCCAGTCCTTGTACATTGGCTGATGAGACCTCAGGTGTTCCCGATACGAAAACTGGTAACATCTTCGCAATCGCCAACGCCGGGCTTGCGGTGGGTGCTCTCGGATTTGGATTGGCCGTCGATGTGATCGGAAGGAAGTGGGCATTTAACCTAACATGGTAAGTCGTGTTGTCGCCAGGCCGTACCATAAGCATCACATTATAATTTCTATTTACACAGAGCTAACCTTGTATAGCTTGATAACTTCGGTATTCGGACTATTACTGGTACGTCAATTATGTTGCGGTCTGCACCTTGTACGTTAGCTGACGACGGTATAGGCCGCTCCCAAATACAACTACTCTGCGATATGCGGCATCTACTTCCTCGCATCGCTTGGTCTAGGGGGTAACATTCCTATCGATGCGACTATTGCGCTCGAATTTCTTCCCCAGAAGCGTCGTTTCCTCGTGGCGTTTCTAGCTGTAAGTATTTATGTACGGACGACACGTAAGACATACCCTAATTTCGTATCAGATGTGGCAACCTATTGGAGTGGCACTCGCCTCCGCTATCGCATATGGGACTGCGGCGAAACCTGCATGGCGCTGCGATCCTAAGTTGCTGTCCTGCCGTGCCGTTGCTGCTGGCAAACCTTGCTGTACTGTCTCGAGCAACATGGGATGGCGCTATAACGTGATCATCCTTGGTTGCATGACCTTGGCGGTCTTTGTCCTCCGATACTTCGTCTTCACGTTTCACGAGTCGCCCAAGTTCTTGCTTGCTAGGGGCAGAGAGGCTGAAGCCATCGAGGTTCTACACAAAATCGCCAAGTTCAACAAGCAACCTCCTCCAGCATTGACATTGGAGATGTTCGCTGCGATTGATGATCAAGTATCGTCAAGCGAAAACATGGCCACGGGTGATCCACAGAGCACTGCAGCAACCACCAAGAAGGTCATCAGTGGTTTCGGTAAAGAATTGGCTCGCTTGAAGGGTATCTTCACCAACAGGCTGTCCGCACTTACCTTTGTACTTCTAGCTATTGCCTACATGGTAGGTGCCATCAAATACGTGAATATCCGTAGTCGCTAACCAAATCCAGGGTGACTACTGGTCCTTCAACCTTGCAGGAGCCTTTCTTCCAATCATTCTGTTCCGCAACAACGTCAACAACGGCAGAGGTTCCGTGTCCGACACCTATCAACAGTACATGATCATCTATTTCCCCGGTATCATCGGGGCGGCTCTCGCTCTATTCTCGGTTAATCTCCCACTTTTGGGAAGAAAGTGGAGTTTGGTATTCTCTGCCATCTGTCAAGGTCTCGCTATGGCCATGTACACCCAGGTGGATTCGACTGTCGCCTTTGTTGGCCTCAACGCTCTTGAGTACATTATGCAAACGGCAAGTACCAACGGCAGGATAACCCTCGTCTCGCGCTAACTAATGTATAGTACTTCAACGCTATTCTATACGCGTCTGCGCCCGAGCTCTTCGATACGGTGTATCGTGGCAGCGTCAGCGGCATGCTTTCTTGCACGGGTCGACTAGCTGGTATCGTGGCACCTTACGCTGGTGCGCAGTTCCTCGCGGCAAAAAGCTCGGGTATCCTTTGGTTAGGAGCTGGTGGCATCTGGCTATCTTCATTGGCGATGGTATTCCTCCCCGTTGAGATGAAAAACAGGCAGATGTTCTAAGCGGGCGAACCCTGATGTGGATGATTCCATGGGCGTCTTGACATGTACAATGACCGAGAATATCCTAAGGCATAGAAAAAAAGTAACTAGGCTATCAGCCTATCCAGGTCAGTTTCCTTAGGTAATCTCGTCTATATATTTCCCTCATTGTATGTAGCTTGTAATACAACCAACTTGTAATGGTTGAGATACCTTCTATTCAAGGCAGCAGAAGGTTGGCCGGTTGATCTTTTGCTCCACGACACAACTCCTCTTCTTCACTTGACGCCCTTGTACAGGCTAAGATTGGCAGCAAAATTCGCGATTGAAGAAGCTTTTTCGTGCCAGCTTCTTCGTGACAGCTTCCTCACGAAGATTAGCACATGTGTCATTTCTGCAAAGATTAGAGTCTTGAAAGGGCGATAGAGGGCCTTGGTTTTCGCAGTCAATTAGAGAGGCAACGGATCGTATATCCATGCCGTCCCGCAGCTATACCCCACAACCTTCCGTATCAAGCCGTAATTATGGGAGTTTTGTAATGAGGCCGCTGCACGCCAGTGAGTTTTGTAGTGGGATTCCAGCAGAGCGCCCAGCGGTCCGTACCTTTTCAATTGGCCGCAGTCCGTGCCATGAGGCTATCATACTTTCAAGATGGGGTCTTACGAGCGCCAAGTGTCTTGAATTTTATCTGAACCTAAAGCTGTCTTTCCCATAGAGATGTTTGCACGGGTCAAAGAGTTTGAAAATACGGCGCACACGTAGTGCAGGGCGAGAGTCGATAAATCGCATCCTTAGTGCATTTCTCGCCAGGAAAGGAAATCCCTTCATGATATCACTAGCGCACCAAAAACCTAGGTAGATCCTAAAAGTTAGGCACTGGCTTGATAGGATAGGAGATGAGCGACTGGGTTGCTTCGGGTACGTTCACCGCGGAGGATCCTCGCCCATGCACCCGGCACTCAATGCGCCATCTCGCCCAGTCAGAACGCACTTATTCCAATCCTGGCGGTGCCCAGCGAGTCGGTAAATGGATGCCGACAGAACGGGTTCAAGCGCCGCCGCATGTGCACAAGGAGCAACTGCTTACGATCTCGTATAAAAACCTACGCGAATCGCAATAACGTGGCAACCAGGGACATGCCACTCTACTGTCTCTGACCTCCTCATTAGTTTTAGTCATCCACCCCAAGACTATGCCCGGTGATCTTCTTTACCTTGGGAAGATCACACGGCGTGTTTTCGATCTTCTGCTCGGAGGGGCGTTGGAGAAAATTGTTCCCATCGGCTCGCCCTGCTACAAGAAGTCCTAGTACAACAATGACAACGCTGCGAAGTGTGTAGATCTTGTGAAGAACTTCGACGCCGAGGAGATCTAGTATGCGCCTATCCAATATTCAGAAAGATCTCCGCTAATATGACCAGCTATAACGACAATGGTACGCTGATGAACCCGCTTTACTATGGAATGACCTGCCCCATTCCGGCATCTGGCAATTATGCCAACGGTACCTGCACCCAGGGTGGGTACGCGGAGTTTGCCGTGAAGGTTAGCAACATTGCGCAAATCCAATTGGCTGTGAACTTGGCTCGGACGCTGAACCTCCGCTTGGTTGTTCGCAATACCGGTCACGACTACAATGGTCGCTCAGTTGGAAAGGGCGCTCTCAGTATCTGGACCCACGGTCTGAAGGAGATCAAGTACGTCAAGAACTACAAGAGCCCCACCTACAATGGCCCCGTCTTTAAGGTTGGCTCCGGTGTCCAAAGCTTCGAGCTGTACCAGGCTGCCGGCAAGTACGGTGTCTCCACTGTTGCCGGTATCTGCCCGACTGTTGGTGTTTTCGGTGGTTACTCCACAGGAGGCGGTCACTCGCCCCTGATGCAGCTATTCGGTGTCGATGCTGATCAAGTTATCGCTCTCGAAGTCGTGCTTGCCAGCGGCCGCTTCGTCACTGCTACTCCGTCAGTCAACAGCGATTTGTACTTGGCCATGTTAGGTGGTGGCGGTGGTACTTTTCGCATTATCACTTCCGCTGTCGTCAAGGTCCACCGCAAGGTCCCCGTAACCGTCTCTACCTGGACACTCATGACCTCCGAAATCGTCACGACCGACAAGTTCTGGGAGGCTTTTAGGTTCTTATGGGACAACATCCCCGCTTACAATAAGGCCAAAACCTACTCCTACTTCTCGCTTATGAAGCTGGCGCCTGGCACCTACATGTAGTCTATGGCACCCTTCTTCGCCACCGACAAGACTGTTGCGGAGTACGAGGTTTTGATGAAGCCTTTATTCGACAAGTGCGCCTCGTTCGGAATCCAGCTCACCGCCAACACGACGCACTACGACAGCTTTTACCCAGCATGCCAGGCCACATTCGGTCCCAGCAACTACAATGTTGGTGGTGCTGGGGCCATACCTGGCAACCGCCTGGTGCCGTCCGACAATTGGGCAAGTTCTGAGATGCGTGGCAAGACCTTCGCCGCCGTCCAGAATACTATCGAGAACGCGTTGCTAGTGTTGATATACCATCAGCGTCCTGCTGAGCAAGAAAAGGAGGGTATTAATTCGGTCAACCCGGCCTTCCGAAATGAGGAGAGCATGATCGTTGCCATCAATGCGGTCAGCGACCTGACCGCTGCAGGATGGAAGGCCGGTTCCGAGCAATTGACGATTAAGGTTCTCGGCCCTCTCCGTGAAGTCACTCCCACTGGTGGCTCCTACGGCAAGGAGGCTGATATCGCCGAGACAGACTGGCAGAAGGCGTTTTGGGGCGCAAACTACCCCCGGCTCCAGCAGATCAAGCAGAAGTACGACCCGGGCATGCTCTTCTACGTCCACCACGGCGTCGGTACTGAGGGTTGGGCGATCATCGAAAACGGCAATGTTGGTGTGCAGTCGACTGACGGCCCGCTGTGCCGCGTGTAGTCACGGTGCACCGTTAGCTGCTCTTTCCATGTAGATATGTCTAATGCACGTACACGAAGCTCGAATTTGCATTGTCTTCCCTTTGACGTGATCATGCTACATCAGACATGCTACCTCGGTACGCGACGGCTGGCGAGTCGTGCAAAGAGGATGCCGTACATTCTGGCCTCATCTGCGGACTGTGAAGAAGCTCGTGTGGGTCTGTTTTGACATTAGAAACTTGTTGTTTTGCAATGCTGTACAATATACCTCGCCCCCAACCCTTTGGCAGCACGACGAGTGCAACGTGCTCGGTGCCCAGCAGTCGCAAGCAGTCTTCGCATGCTTGGATCGCTTCCAGAACTCGCAGGAGTGGTCGAGGGCTTTAATGCGACAAGGAAACGGGGCGTCTCCGTATATTCCGCGTCTTGGCGTCTTGGCACCTGCCGGGCTTATGCAACGCTTTAGCTGCAGGAGCGGAGTCGGCTGCACGCACCGTGGCGCCGCTGCTGCGGGCTTCTTTCCAGAACATCGAAAAGCGGAGGGAAAGTCGATGCGATGCGCATAAACCTTGTCGTCGCATGTGGGCGCCTATGAGGAGTCACAGTGTTCAAGGCGCCCTGCGGGCGTGTCGCGGCAGTTTGGTGAGGCTGTTAGTGTCTGGCAAGTGTATCGAGCCTTCCCCACCGCAGCCACTTAAGGCAGTCACACCCGATTAGTCACTACTTCAGCAATCTGTCACCGCAATGTTCGTCGGGATCTAAAACAAACACAGATCTCGACCTCCACCATGGCCTTCCTTCTCCTGCACAAGTCTTTCGATCGTCGCCTGTTTATAGTTCTTATTTGATTGCCAATCCCCGGAAGCATCACCATCCGGAGCGGAATTTCCAACATCCAACACACCAGCATGTGCCCCTTCAGTAAGCCCGGCGATCTCCATAGGTTGTGACGTTACTAACAAAAGGCGCAGCATCACTACCGGAAGACGAAGGACCAGCCTGCTTCTCTCCCACCGCCGTCAAGGACTGGCAGCCGCGGCGGAAGTCTGTCTCTAATGCCTGCGAGCGCTGTCGTAGGAGAAAGATCCGGTGCGACGGCGAGACGCCTTGCGCCACGTGTAAACGCTTCACCTTACAGTGTGTGAGAACGCAGAAACCCAAAGAAGTAGTCGCGTCGTTAGTACCTGCCGTCTGGATCGCGTTGTCGCACGATCACATGACCGTGCTTTTACTAATATTCCGCTAAGGGAACATCGCGAAGCGCTCGAAGGTCGAATACACCAGCTCGAGGCTCAGTTGGCGAGACATGTCAGTGCGCCAATACACGGCATGGAGTCCATCGACCAGAATCTGATGGCCAGCACACCAACTTCATTTGACTGGCAAGGTGCACCGCCCAACCTCCACCTTGATACGACCATACCGGCAACATTCACTGCCGAAGATCTGGACCTTGCCACTTTCTCCGTAGGTGGGAGCAGCGTGCCATCTATCGCTATAGACGAATGTGAGCCTTTCCCCAACTTGGCTTCGCCGTCTTCACCAGTACCTTCATTATGGTCAGGTACCACACGGGCATCCTCTCCCGACATGCTACCGACATCTGCGCCGCAGAAGTTTGCCCTCACGTATCCGCCCGCGAGCAAGCCGATTGCACAGATGGAGCCGCACACCGCGCCATCGTGGGAGTTCATGGCGCAAGCGAGCTCCAGTCAGCTGCAGCCAAGAACAAGCAGTCGAGACCCCTCACGGAAAACTTCGGCATCTTCGTTGTCTCAAGACAGTGAAGAACAGGCTATGTCTCCGATTCTGGAAGTTGAGGACGACATACTTCCCCTAGCCCCGGCTCCGCGACTACCAAGGCAGGGCATATTCGCCGCCCGTCGCACAGAGAGTCCAGCACCAGTATCGTCGCGTTCGAGCTTCACAGACCGGAGTCGTGCTCTCGCAACTACGCCGCTCCCGAGTCGGTTTGAGGCCGAGACGCTCACGACCGAGTTTGTGCAGCACGTCGAGTCTCTTGACTACAGAGCTTACTCCATCCCGCCACCACTCTATGCTCGATTCTGCGAGGTTGTATATCCCAACCCCCAACGAACCTCCGCACTCGTGATCCCGGCCTCAATGCCAATGGCACGCTTCCACGTTTTTCTTACCATGGCCATCGCCATGAAGATAAGAATCAAGGACACACCGGAGCACACAAACGCGCTGCTCGACACCTGCTACGAGTTGGCCATGCAGCAAACATTGTCTTCCATGTTTTGGCAAGAGATTGGCGGGCTTGAGGCGGCTCAGTTGCTGGCACTTTTCGCCTCGATCAGGAAACCCTCCAACGATGAGCCGAGACCACTTCAACAATCTTTCTCTTGGTGAAGCCTCATGTACCTCCTTTTGATGTATAATTTCCTTTCATTTCGTTTCTTCCTTCATTTCATGTTTGTGAGTTCTAGAGAAAAGTCCCAATCTTTTGGCGTCGCAATGTTATTAGAATTATTCATAACGCAATGGACACGATATATCAAGTACCACTGTGGATGCAGGGCCTTTTTTTAAACCTTCCAAAGGAGATTAGAGAGAGGTGATTGGATGGAGAATTGAATGCAGACGATTTGGATCTCGTAAGGTGAAGCATGAATGCGGTGCCCGACTACGCAGGCTTTCACTCTACAAAGGAAACTGTGACTATCGGTGTGGTTGTGCAAGTGGATGCAGAGACCAGAGCGAACTATTTAGTAAACAGGGACGTAGTTGATCTATATCGACAACTGTAATGAAAGCGGCACGATCTGAGTGAGGAGTATCATCTGAGGCAGTGGCTGGGTCATCGCCTGGACCTTCATAATTCACACCGTAATGTGGAAAATTTTGAACAGTGCGGCACTTGGCAGAACTCTCGATATTGTCGAAGAAGCCCTCGGCAGGGCTGTCGATTAAGTTGTCGTCGTCCCACCCTCGTCCGTAAAGCCCGCGATGGAGGCTTTTGACAAGGAGCATGCAGTAACTAGTGAGCCGAACAAGAGAGCATACGAACGTGCGACATTAGACATATATGGTGGTATAGAGGCCCTCAGATAATTGGAGTGGTTGTGTATATTATTTGAGCACTGGAATCCCGGGCAGATGATTTGGGATAGCTTCAGGATATGTCTAGAGTATTGGGTTAAGGAAGTGGTCAGAGAGAGGGAAAATGGTGAGCTACTTGCTGAGAAGAGAAGGATGGAGCAGCGTATACACAGGGAAGAGAAACAGAAGAAGGTCAAAGAGGGTGAGGAGAAGGGAAGGAGACGAAGGGCATGTGAATATGACAGAGCAATGTAACGAAAGCAGAGGCCAGAACAAGGCTAGCAAGACGTAATAAGTCAGTGCGTTCGCTAAATAGCACGTTTTGGGCACCTTCTGTAGTGGTGAAAGTGAACGGCCACTAGCGAGGTTTTGGGCGCGCCGCCTCCTCATGAAAGCCTGCGCGCGTTTCTTTTATACCTATCACCTTCTCTTTACTTCCAGTATTATTCACCTCGGCCTGATCGTCAACCTAGACCTTGATCTCGATCTCGACCTCGTAGCTAGGCGGCTCGCCGCTCAGCTAGTATCCTCGAGAACGAGTCCCTACAACCAGACCTCGGGTGCTTTCACTTTGGTGAAGTCCAGTACCGGAATCTACCAGGAAGATCAGGTGCAAATATTCTCGGAGCTCCGACTCGACCTCGATTTTAGCCACAAAGCTAGTTGACTTAACTGCCACCTTTGAGAGCGCATTTCTTTAGCCAGAGTCTGCACGCCGGTAAGTCCACTCAAATATACCCCGCGGGTCACATCCTAATATTCTCAGACCTCAACCTCGATCTCAACGTCGAAGCTGGTCAGCTCAACTAGCACATTCGAGAACGCGAACCTACAACCAGAGCCTGCAAGTCGGTAAGTTCACCTCTAAGTCCACCTTGCAGTCCACGTTCTAATATTCCAAGACATGGGTGACTTGTACCTACCTTTCACGCTCCCAATGAACCAGACCTCTACCGACGATCCGCCTCTCGAGGAACCGGTCTTGCACGTGCATCCTACCCGGTTCGGGTCCTACGATCCTCGCCACGCGCGTGTCGGTCGCCATGCGCTCGCGGTCAGAGTTCCAAACGGGCTCAACGCAAACACTCCCCACACAGGCCGTGAGATCAACCACCATGTTTCCATGGCGGCCATGGTAACAGGGCTGACGCAAGGTCCACGCGCATCCCGCCCCGCGCGCGTTGCCCGCGCGCGTCCACGAACGGTTGCAGAGTTAATAAGCTACCTCGAGGCGACCCAGATCGATGTTCTCGTAGAAGCCTGCACTACAATGGATCCCGTGACTAGAAACATGGTTTTTGAACGGGTAAGGCCACGTTACAAGCAGATGGTGGAAGAGCTTACTCTTCTGGAGCCAGAAACTGCTCGCCAATACCGAGAGTCGTGGGAGCAGAAAGTTGGGCCTTTGGCACACGGGCTCGCTATTCAACCCCTCCGGATGACTGTGGGCCGGCCCGGAGCCAGGATGAGGCTGTGATACAGGGGCATTAGGGAAGTGGCAAAACAAAGGAAACGCAAGAAAAGAAGAAAGTGGAAGCATATTGAAGCGTCTCCAGAAGCTCCCTATGAGAGGGGATTCGAACTGTTGACGCATATGAACTCTTTTGAAAACAGTGGAGGTGTCTCCATTCACAGTTGGGGCAAGTGATTGAGCCCTTTGGACTAGTTTTGACGGCATGGGTTTGAAGTCTGTAGAATGCATAAGTGGAAAAGTAAACGTTGTGGTATGCAGATATTTGCGACTGCGCGTTGTGCGCAAGAGTAATGATGGCAGGGAAATACAAAGGACGGGCAACCATTTTGAAGCCGTGAAATTGCGTGAATTATTGGCAGGTAGTGGTAGGACGGATGGCCCTTGCAAAGAAGCTTGCAGAACGATGGAGTAGGTGGGAGCTAGACCGCTACGTTGGTTGGAGATGATGGGGTAATGACGATGAGAGTCCTGCAGTCCGAGTTGCTAAATGCCATGCAGCTGCAACTGCATTGTGATGAAACTTCGAAACCTGCTGGCTGGTGCGAGTTCACACGAAATTGAATAAAGAGGCGGGGTTAAGCTTAATTGCTAGCTCCATGGAGAGCCAATGACGTCGGTGTGAGGCGCAGCCCTTGCAGGACTATTGTTCCCGAAACGGCTTAGCGGGAGTCATCATCATGGCGACGTCATGGTTAGAAGAGGTTGAACTCGGTTTGCTTGCAGCGAGCCACCTCTTTAAAGCTCTGGATCCCTTGTCGAACTCTCAGCCATCAAACACTGCCTTTTCGCACGATAGCCAATTCACTGTCACTTACTTTCAGACCTCTTATTACTCCCCAATTGAACATACACAAATCCTCTTACGCCATGTTCTCGAGACAAGCAACGCAGAATGCACGCTTCGCCGCTCGCTGTGCGCGTCGCCCAGCTGCCCGCGTAGTAAACCCCAAATTCCGCGCACAACAGCCTCGCTTCCAGTCGACAGAAGTAGCCACGTCCGGCAACTCGGGCGCAGGCTCACATGCGGCAATTGGCGCCGTCTCGGGCGCTGTCGCTGCTGTCACCGTTGGCTACATCTTCTACCGGCAGTCCGGCGCCCGCGATCTCGTCGTCGCCTCCAAGACCACCAAAAGCTACATCAACTCAGCCACACAGAAGATCAAGGAGCAGACGCCCGAGCCCAACGAGGCGCTGCAGTGGCTGCGCAACGCGGCCCAGAGCTACGCCGTCTTCATCCCCGGCGCCAAGACGTACGTTGACTCGGCTTTCGACGACCTCGATGCCATCCGTGAGAAGCACGGCGATGAGGTCGACCAGATCGTGCGCGAGGCTTACGACGACATGCGTCAGGTACTGAACAAGGGCGACATGAGCCTGGTGACGGCGCATAAGACTTGGGACGTCATCACCAAGCACATGAGCCGAGTCGCCGACCTCGCCGGTGACGCGTCGCAGCAGATCATGGACAACCACCCCGCGCTCAAGGAGAAGGTTGGCGGCAACATAGACCTGCTGAAGCAGTATGGCGATAAGTACGGCCCCGAGGCCAAGAAGGAAGTCGATCGCACTTGGAACCAGATCAGCGACGTGGTCAAGACGGGCATGAGCGCACAGAACATTGAGAAGATCAAGAGCATCGTGCAGGAGAAGGTCGACAAGCTGAAGAGGCTGGGCGATGAGGCGTGGGACAAGGGCATGGAGCAGGCGAAGCCGTACCTTGACAAGAGCCCCCAGGTCAAGAAAATTGTCGAGGAGAATGCCGATGCGCTGAAGGGTGGAAACGTCCAGGAGCTATATCAGCGCGTCAAGTCCGCAGTCGAGAAAGGCGACATGGGCGATCTCGAGTCATACGTCAAGAGCGCCGCGAGCAAGGCGAAGGAGTCCGGCCTCGGCGACTACGAGCAGTACCTCAAGAAGATCCCAGGCGGCGACCAGATCCTGCCCAAGCTGAGCCAGCTACAGGAAGCTGCACAGAAGCATGGCGACGAGGCACAGAAGATCTTCACGGACGCCGTGTCAGAGATCTCAGAGATCCTCAAGAAGAAGGGTGACGAGGCGTCAAAGCTGGCGGAGAAGGCTAAGGAGGACTCGAAGAAATAGATCGATGGGTGATGGGACCCGAGGCAGGAATGTAATGACTATGACCGCTGTAATATAGTGCATCATCGGCGTTGACCGCATGGATAGCGAAAAGAACGAATAATTTGATCTTCCTCTTGTTGATAAACTTGCACATCTCGCGCGTTCAAACTCGCTATTGTGAGCTGTATGCTGCTGATTAGTCATCGCTCGAAGTTAGGCTCGGCCGCGCTTGCCCTGGTCGTCTGTGACTTTATAGTAAACTATTATGTCCGAATTAAATCGCAAGTCGATTAATTGTGTACACAGTTTCGTCCCGTGTTGAGGTTAAATACTTTTAACGGACACTAAGTGGTGGCTCAAAATGTCAGCCTATCCAGGTTAGTTTCCTTTGGTAATCTTACCTATATGTTGCCCTT
>ML976194.1:3799-26597 GCA_010015635.1 Clathrospora elynae | reverse complement strand
CTATTTCATACAAATATACTCTGCCTACAACCTTCAAACATCAGCACCCCAAAACACCACCCTAAAACACTAATACCACCACGCTACTACCCCCTTCTTTCCACTCTAAACCATGGCCCACACATTCGAAACCTACAAATACGGCGCCATACACCAAGAAAAAATGATTCTAAAATGCGTCGCCTGTCCGAAAATGAAGGGACTGCACCAAAATGGTTAATGATGCCGACAAGACCGTGTGCCGCAAGTGCAAAAAGCCGTATGACACGACCTACAATCGGTCGCAGTGGGGTGAGGAACCTGGAGCAGGAACGGGAGCAAAGAGTAGTAGCTGAACGCGAGAGGGAAGAAGGGAGAGGGGGGAAGGATGAGAAAGCGTGAGATCGAGGAGGGGAGGGGAGACTGCAATAGCAGGAACATAACAGCAGACGAGCCAAGTATAAAGGGTATATTGTTTTACCAATGATATTCCAATGCTCGTTTGTTTATCAAGAACTGGACAAGAGATAGACACGTCTAGGCTAAACCATGTGGTATGTAAAATCCAAACAACCAACCCAAGTAGTTCAACTGCCCAAGGAGATTCGTTTCCGTATCCTGAACCTCTCTCCTCTTGTTCCCTTCATAGCCTGTAAACATACCCATCATCATTATAACCTGTCCACACAAGTCTCAACGGACAGACGGACTAATAATCCCAACCAACCCATATATCGAGTTCGATCGTATGCCATATAGCTGAACCAGGTGAAAATTCTACACAGCTCCAGACTGCCAACTCCCCGTATGAAGAAGTTGAATAATAGACGCGAAAGAAAAAAAGATGCTGACAACAAAAAAATAGAATGCAAAGGCGACAAGGGGGAATCATGCTGTTGCTGAACGCTAAAGATCCGAAACGAAAAGAAGAAATGGCAAACTCCTCGCTAATGCATGCCTAGGCCGTTAACAATCGTCGACGAAAACTCAATGTCGCAGCAAACGCTAGCAAACAACAACATTCAGTCAGTCAGTCAGTCAGTTAGGCAGTCAGTCGGTCAACACGGGTATACACCAAACTCCCCAAACAACAACTCTACGCCCTCGCAGGTCCAATACTCTCCAACTCACTCCTCTGCCTCAAATACTTGGCCGCAAGCTGATCGCCTCCGCGCATAGAATGTTCCATCCAATGCTGCGCAACACACATAGTCATCGGATCGCTTCTCGCCGGATCCTGCGACGCCTTCCTCTCGCGGTTAAGAAGCTCCGTTTTGAAGACCTCGCTCGGTTTCGTGAGCGGCAGCACGGTGCGATGGACAAGCTCCGGCGACGTGAGGTAGAAGATAGCGAGTTCACGCTCAGCGACGGCATCTCCTTCTTTGGCGGTGATGAGGAGCATGCGCGCGGCGTCTTCCATGGTGTAGCGCGATACTGGTTCGTCGACAGGCGGGAGCAGGGTGGAGGTTACGCCGGGCTTCTCGGGTGTGATGTTGGTGCTTGGTTTGGGTATGGCGTCTCGCTTTGAGTTTTGCGTAATGACCTCGTCGACGAGCTCGACCATGATACGGCATACGTCCTGCTTGAGACCCAGAGCTGCAAGACCGACATCCCAGAACGCCTTGCCTCGAGCAGTCTTGTCAAGCATCTGCGCGGGTACAAAGGAGGCGATGTACTGCAGATCTCTGAAGAGCGTCTTCGGTCGGATGTTGGCATCCCGGAAAAGACCCTGGATGACCTCGACGATCATATCTGTGCTTGGCGGGCCGACCGGAGAGCGTGCGCCATTGCGGTTAGGCAAGGGCGAAGCATTGCTGGCGCGTTCGACATTCATACTGTGAGAGCGACGCTCCTCACAGTTGGCAATCGCTTCCTCCAGATTCTGCGCGCGTGAGGTCTGAGTCGCTGGCTCACGAGAACTGAGCTCAGGCATAGCGCCAAGTGTAGGTGACTGAGGAACCGGAGGAAGTGTGTCGCGGCGATTGTTGTACGAGCGACCTGTACGAGAGGATAACGAAGCTATGATCAGAAGCTCCAGTTCATACAGCGCATGCAGCTTGGAGAAGGGGTTGGGATGCGTCTCAAACCTGTTGAGCAAACGCCGGAACGCAACATTGTACGGGAACTCGAGCAGTCCGGCCTTCTTCGCGGTCGCGTTGCCGGCCGACAGCGAAGTTGCGTCGCTTGACGTCGACGAATGCTCGCCAGCGGAGTGATGAGCATCGGCGGACGCTCCAGCGTGCTGATAGGTCGCAACAGGCGGCGCAGCCAAACTTCGCTCAGTGCGCCCAAGCGCCTCCAAAGGAACGTTCCGTTGATCAGGAAGAGCCTGCTTCCGTAGGTTCTTCATGCTCTTCTTCTTGGCCAATTGCTTCTTGCGCTTGCGCTCTTCCTCGTCCCTACGTTCGATGCAGTCGTCAAGTAAGTCACCGCTGAACCACGAGTCCGTCTCACTTCCATTGGCAAAGACCATTGTCCCGAGATCACTCAACAATAAGCCAGTGAGTATCTGCTTCAAGTCGAGCATAAAGCGGCGCTTATCTTCGTTGACGCTCGCTGACTGCTTCAGCATGACCGTACCCTTCGAAGACGATGCAGTGCGTGGGCGAATGCTGTTGGCGCTGGTAGGAGATTGGGCTTGAGTTTGGAACGGCGACCAGAAGGTGGCGACAGAGTCAATCGACAGAACCGGCGACGACGCACCAAAGTAATCGTGAGAATCCACAGGACTTCTTCCCCAGGTATTCTGATCGAAAGTGTGTGAAGATCCATTGCGGTTAGCAGCGGATCGCAGACTGCTGTGACTTGGACGCTGAGCAAAGTCAAGGCCGCGCGAGCCAGGGCGGCCGTGTGTCTCATACTCCTCGTCGCCTGCGATGGACAAAGTGCCTACACCAGTGAGGAAGAGGTCCCCCTTCTGTCGTCCGCTCTCAAGCATCTGTTGGTCGCGCTTGTACAGATCACTGGCCCAGAGAACAGGTCCGTCTAAGAGCCCCTCGCCGATCACTTTGTTGACACACTTGTCAACCTCGAGGCAGAAGCGATGTATCCTCTCCTCGCCCTTGCAGAAGTTCTCCACACCATACTGGGAAAGCCATTTCAACGTGATTTCGGACTGCTCGTCGGATAGCTTGTTAGGGCCACCAAAGGCATGTGAGGCAGACATCATATCGACGAGCTGATCTTCGTTTTGGCGTAGGAAGCTGTTCGAAGATGACTTCGAGATGTTGCGCGATCGAAGCCCTTGAGGTAATTTCCCATCGAGCATCTTCGACTGCTGACCCATTATCTTGAGTGCGAGCGCAACGTTCCGCGCCTCCTCATATGGTTTGGAGATACGGACATCAGTAATATACCACATCTTGTCGCGTAAGTTCTTGAATGTAAGCATCATCTCTTCGGCCATAGCGTCAGACCTCTCCTGAGACTGCTTGAGCCACACGAACCAGGCTTCAAATTCCTCGATGGCGTTCGCCGCTTTGCTTAATAAGTCGCGCGGCCCGCGTGAAAAGTAGTTCAGGAGAGCGGCATACCCATTCTTGACCAGCGTTGGGGAACTCAATCTTCGCAGACTTTGCAGTGTCTTGTAGTACATGTGCGCGTTCACGAAGTCGGATCGCGCTTGACACTGGTGCATAGCTGTCTCGACCATGGTGACAAGAACCGAGTTGTTCTCTTGCTTCTCACCAACCTGCGGGTTGCTATGACTTCTGGGAAACTGCGGAGAGCGTCGAGAAGAAATGTTTCTTTGGCTGGCAATCATGTTCGTAAGCTGACTCTGACTCTGACTCTGAGTCGAGTTGTAGGGGTTGCGCGATCCGAGATTCTCGCTAGTAAGCCTTACTGGACCGCGTCCTCGAGTGCTCTTACGGGTCGTCATTCGATTACTGAAGTTCTTCGATTCGCTGTCCGGGGCGAGCTCTTTAGGAATCTCCCACTCGACAACCAGCTTAGCAATGGCCTCCTTTAGTTGGTGATAATCGGTTCCGAGGTCGAACCTGTCTCCAGGACCTTCGTCATCACTGCTATCACTCTCGGGTGAATCATCGTCATGCTCTTCCTCGTCATCAAAGTCCTTGCGCATACGTGGTTTCAGCTGCTTGCCGTCAGCGGAGATGTAGAGAACAGCCCAGCGTTCGGCACAAGGATGGCATGAACCAGAAGTGGCCTCGAAGCCTAGGATACGAGTCATCTCTGAACACGCCGTTCTCAGGCGCTTCCCATAGAGCTCGGTTGGAGCGACCTTGGCGTCAGCCTGGTGTTCAGTGGTTGAAGAACTGCTGTCCAAGAGTGGCTCCCGTGATGTTTGGTCGCTTGTCATGGATGAAGCACTAGCGCTAAGAATGGAACTTGCATCGCCCACGGAGGCGGCGGCATTGCGGAATGGGATTGAGACTCCAGATAGAGACGAGGCTGAAGATGCCAATCCAGTCCGGCGCTGACCTTCTTTATCCATATGGCTAGACGAAGGGCGTCGTTCCGGGAAGAGGGCGTTGACCAAGGTAACGATATCAGATGGAGAAAGGACGATGAAAGGCTGAACCTCGACAGTTTCCCGGGGAGAAGTAATGGCCTTTGCAGGAAGCAAAATCGGTTTGGACGGTGTTCTTGTGTGCTTGAACCTAGATAGGATGTTCTCGATGTGTGTGCGGATCTCTGGAAGAACGGGTACTTGCTGCCGCCTGTGGTGTCTGTCAGCTACAGTATCGGAGGAGGTCAAACGGAGGTCATACCAGTTGTAAGTCATGTCCAAAACAAGCTTCTGCGCACGAATAGCAATCTCCTTGAGAATCTTCTGCCGGGCATGCTCGCTGATATGGTGGCCAATCATGATACCATGCGTCTACCTAGTGTTAGTAAATCATCCGCTGTGTCGAAAGGGAGAAGACATGCCTCAGGGTGAATAATCGCATTCAAAAGAAAAGAGGAAAACAGCCATCGGGAAACAAAAAAGTTCTGGGATGCTTTTCGGAGGTTCTTTTCCTCTTCCAACTTCCGGATGATGGCGTTTCCAATCTCCAGGACACCTTCCGGAATGCCACCAGCGCTGGGTTCATCGTCAACAACCTCAAACAAACGCTTGACGGCCTTGTCGAAAAACTCATCGGCTGCAATAGTGTCCTTGGTGCTCCGCGGAACCGGCTGCGTCCCAGGGCGAGCGGCCTGCTCCTCGGCTTTCTCGAGTAGGAACTGGCCATCCTGAAGGACCTGCATAAGGTAGAGCTCGAAATTGGCTTTGCCAGGCCATTCTCGCATACCAGCCCAGACGTCCAGGACCGTTTTGATGAAGATGGGATTGGTCTTCGTGTCCCTGATCAGCTTGGCGCAAACGGTGGCCCAGACGTCCGTCCGGCGAAGGTCCTCGGCAGAATCCGGACCCGACGAATTGGCGAAGATGGTGTAAATGAGAGCTGAAAGAGGATCATGGCGCTGGAACGACAACAGACGCTCCACTGGATTTGCGCCTTGCTGTTGGGCCTTGTGCGCACCGACATTCTTACCGCGGGCCTGCATAGCCATGACGGAATCAATGGGGTCCATTGCTTGACGGAAAGACGTGAGAGAAGCGAGCTCTTGCTGCGAAAGGTTGGAAATGCGGGCAGCAAGAAACTCGGGGTTGGTACGGATCTCGGAAATGAATTCTAGGAGATCGTCCAAAATCTTAGACGGGACATCGTTGAGGAAAGTTGAAGAAGACAGGGGCTTCTCGCTCTTCATACTTTTGGACTTAGCAAACTCCAAATCAGGTTCCAGTAGTGCATACTGGCGGGTCGCGTCACAGGAATTGCGGACATCGTTGAGCGCAGTGTAGAGGGACGCGAAGCTTTTCTTGTCGTCAGATCGGAAGTTGTCGACCAGTGTCCGGTACGCCAGCTCCCCGCAATGTACCAGACGTGCGGAGAGGGCGCTCGAGACGAGCCAGCGGTGCAGGCGCACGCGCGAGTGGGCCTTGCGCTGCTCCTGGTAGCCCTGGAGGCGGATCAGGTGGGCGAGCTCGGCGAGGGAAGTCGCGGACGGCGGGATCGCCGCAGTCGGCAGATATGAGTCGGTGTACGAAGACAGGTCGGCAGGGAGGAGGCGCGGCAAGCGGCCGGCGGGCGCGGACATGGTCGCGGATATCGGAGGCCGCTGCAGTGCTGAGAGGCGCTCATGGTGGACGTCGTGCGGGCCACCCTGTCGACTCTCCATGGTAGTTGGCGGTTGCGTGGAGGCGTGCGGTGAGGGCGACCTGGGCGGACTGACGGAGCGGAGGACAGACTCAGCAGGCGGGTCCTCGACGAGTGTTGTACTGAGTGTTGTACTGTGCGAGGGCGTGTGGCTCCTGGACGAGGCATGCGGGGCGGTAGGCGACACGGCTGCGAATAATGTCAGTATTGGCGCGCCTGCCAGCTCATCGTACAGACATACGCGGAGGAGTCGACGCCTGCGCCAAGGGCGAGGCTGAGAGTTGGGTTCGTCTGATCATGGCGCCATTCGCCCCGTCGAAGCCCTACGGAACACGGCAGACTTCAGGATGGCAGGCGCGATCCTCTACCACATTGCCAGAAGCAGCGATGATATTGGGAGTGACGGCACTGCTTTGGGCGCACCTCTATGCCCTCGAAACGTGTGCGCTGGCGCGTCTTGACTCTTTCCGTGTTATCGATACAGTAGCGAGGCGGGAGACGTGTGATTGGTCGCGCGTCTCGAGTCCCCTGTAAATACCGACGGAGGAAGGCACGACCACGATGCAGATGCGAACAGGAAGCGTTGATGGACGACGGTCGGCGGCCGGTGGCGACAACTATAGCAGCATCTGTACAGTAGCGAAGAGGCGAGTTGCTTCAGATTAGTGAGCCATGGGCAGACCAGACCGCCTGTGCTGTTGACGGACTTTATGACTTGCAGGACCAGCACACCATCGTACAACGAATGAGGGCGCCTACAGCCTGCAGCACGCTGCAGGCCGCCCAAATGCCTCATCAGCTCGGAAAGTCCAGACGGTATAACCAGCCATCCCCGCCTCGCACAGAGACTCGTCGACAGCGCATGCTTCTGATCGCCGTCGCGTCGCCGTCGCCGTTCTATGCGGCGACTTTCCTCTCGTTTAGTCTCGCGACGGAGAAGAACAGGGGTTGTCAAGCTGGAGGGAGGCCGTCTCTGCGACCACCCCTCCACACTACCCCTCCCTCTCTATCACCACACCCCCAACAGCAGCGCACCCCATAACCTGTCAAACACGCTTCTCCATTGCATCTGCAGCATCGTCAGAAAAGCCAGTCCACAGCAAATCGACTACGCGATGGCCTTCTCGCCCTCCGACGTGACTGCCCTCCAGTGGATCCATCCCAGACCGCATCGCCCCCTGCGCTTGCCCTGCGCTTGATGTGTTGGCACCCCTCCGCGCATGCAGATTGCAGACGACATGCTGTCAAAACCACAGAACCGCCGTTTTCCCACTTCATCTCGCCTCGCATTAGCCTAGATGTCAATGTCTTGCTACGGTTGGTAAGGGTATCCCTTCTTAGCGGCCAATGAGCCGCATCATGGTACAGCATGCTATACCCTTCTGCAGCACCACCTGCTTGAAGCTATCGCTGCAGAATGCATGCGGAGTTTGATTGTTTCCTGTCTTGCATGTTGCAGCGGTGCGTGTTTATCGCGATCGCATTATTACGAAATAGAAAGTTGTTTGGATGCCTTCGCAGCTGTCTGGTAGATATTGTGAATTTTGTCGGATTGTTGTTGGAGGCGTATTCACATTGGTGGTTGATTTCAACGTTGGAGATCGACCTACATCTGCCGCTCACGTGCAGTCACGCTACGAGCTGCTGGCTTGCGACAGACCGCTCATTGCTGCATTGCCAGCATTGTAGATACCCAAACGCTACTACATGCCTACCTGAAACAGAATCCGCCAGCAAGAGTGTGGTAATCCCCCATATCCCGGCTCACCACATGGGCGCCACGCCAAATGACTCGCATGTGTTTTAGAGCTTGCTGTCTTGTGCCGCATGTTCGGCCATGGCTTCTCTAAGCAACGGCGCGACACGTTTCCGACTGTGCTGTACATGTCGCTGTCTCCAGACCTTCCTCCATTGGCCTTCCTCGGCAATATCACTAGAACCCTGCCAATCTTCAAGACCCAGCTCATCTCTAGAGTTCGTAGCAAATGCCTTGGCCACTGCAACGGCACCCTCGTTGAACGCCCAGAGAAGCAGTTCTCTCCCGAATTCGCCCCCGGAAAATGTCGCCGTGGTCATGATGCTGTAAATGTCCAGGTCCCGCTCTTTCGCAAACCGCTCCACTGCCTCCATGAGAGCATCCCCATCCGTAGATTCGTTTGCTGCTTCCTCGCCCGCCTTTTTTTGCAGGAACTCCATAGGTTTGACGATAGAGCTGATACCCAGTTTCTGACCGCCCTCGTCCCACTGTTTGTAATCCTTACGAAGAATGTCTCGCAGTTCCAAGCGTCCAATGTCCCGCTTTGCTGCAGTGATCTCCTTATAGAAACTTTCTCGATCAAAGTCTGCAGCTAGTTGGGGACAGAGCATGATCTTAGCTTCGAGATACTCGACAGCCTTTCGGTCATGCTCGGTCGTCTTGTTCTTATCGTGGAAACGCGCAGTGTCGATGATGATGCTGGCGAGCCCCAATTGAGCGACCTCTGCATCCCACCGCTTGACGACGGCTTCGTTGTCGGACAGACTGTCGCCCTGCGCGTGAACTGCGCCAGATGAAATGGCAGATTCGGATAAGACATCCCATGATGATCGAAGATAGTTTGCGATCAAGCTAGTGCAGCTGCCACTTTGCTCAATGATCCGAGGTTCATCGCCCGTGTCTTTTGGTACCTTTCCTTCATCATCGTGATGGTCGATAACTCCAGTCACACGCTTGGAATAAATTTTGCCGAGCTGGCCTTGGAGAGCATTGTGATCTACCAGAATCCACTTAGTGTTCGTGGGATCCAACTCAGACTCGATATCAGACAAGGCGGGAAGGTCATCAAGCGTGATCAAGTGTTTGGACTCGATATTGGCGTGCTTGAATACTGCAATGTATTCCGGCCGCAGCTGGATGTCAGCCGCTGGAAGATTTGTGATTGGCACATAGATTGAACTGAAGGCATTTTTGGGCGGTGACATGGATCGGATGTATGCATAGAGAATGGAACATGACATCGAATCAAGATCTGCGCATTGATTAGTACTGCAGGAACTACTGGACATCAAGAAGAAGCTCACCAGCAGACTCATTGCCAATGACGAGTGTGATCTTCTGGCTCGAATCAATAGCAGCGCGAAGAGCGTCCTTCGCGTGTGTAAGAAAGCCACGCAGGGAGGTTCTCGGCACCACCATGGTTTGAAGTTGTAGCGGTGAGATGTTGAGAGAGGTGAGTGGTTAGTTTGGACGAAGCGAATGCTCATAGGGATGACGTACAGGAAGCTCGGGCCACGGCACGTGCACATAATATGTGGAAGGAACTGTGGATTGTTGCCCTTTGAATTGACCGTGATGAGCTCCTGGGTAGTCGGGATGCGCAAATATCACAGCGCATGTATCTTACCACGACATAAGCTGTAAAGCTTCATTGTGCTACCCCGCGATTGGAAGGATTCTTCGAATACCCGTAGTGCATGGCCATATGATAACCCGTCACTGTGCGCTTACGAACAGTGACGCGTATGAGTTTGCAGTCATAGGTCTCGACTTTCACGTCAGCTCTACACTCCCGGCTGGCACACCCCTCGTGCTCCGCAGCCTGCGCGCGAAGAACTGCATAATAGGCAGCATCTCCTCTCGACTGCACGGCATCCCATCACCATTCTGCTTCCACTCCTTGACTTCAACATACTCGAACGCGTTCTTGAGCTTCGCGATGGCGCTATCGGTGACGGCCGACTTCCGCGCAGCCTTGCACACCAACACAGGCGTCTTGCTCTTCTTCTCCAGAGCTCGCAGCGGCAGTGTGTGCGACAACGCGCCCCCAACGCTGATGACTCCGCCCAACCCATCGCCGGAAAGCTCCGCCGCAGCCTGTAGCCCCACCATGCCGCCCTGCGCGAACCCAAAGATCATGATCTCACGTGCTTTATAACCACACTTCTCGATGAGGCCCTTCCGTATGATGTCGTCTAGCACCAGCCTCGTAGATGCCTTGAATCCGGTGTCTATGTCCATCTCCCCCGTGCTCTGGTCAAATACCATATCATCACCCCAGTGGAAGCCGCCGAGATCGAACGGCATCGAACCGGGTGCCTGCACGGCGATACATGCTGTCTCCGGGAGGTTCAGCTGCTGCCCGAGCTTTGTGAAGGATGCGTTCGTGTCGCCGAGGCCGTGTAGGAGGATGAGGACGTTCGTTGGTGGGTGTGAAGAGGGCGCTAGGCATACAAGTTAGCGAGAGCATGATCTTAAAACAAGACAAGTACATACGGGATGTGATGCTTAGCTTCGCCAATGAGGGAAAATTGGCGATCGTGGGCAAGCGACCTGGCATGGTTGTCGCGGAACTGCCTCGCAAGGTGGTGGAGTGGAGTCATATCCGCCAACCTAGAGATACCAGTGGCGGGAGATCGCCCGCTAAGCCTTGGAGCCCTAACCTGTTCTGTTATTGGCTTGCTATTTCTGGTCGGACATCCCAGCATTGTGACTTCGATCCGGCAACGGGCGGTTGACGGAACGAGCGGAGCAGGAAAAGTATCAGGGTGCAAACTTGATGAAGTGTGAGCAAAAGGCTGTTGTATTTTGTAGGTGGGAAACTACGAAGATGTACTACTAGAGACGCTAGCCCAAGTTGGACAGGCGCTAAGCGGTGCCAAGGAGGCACCAGCTTCAACAAAACTCAGTACATAAAGCTAGTAAGACTTGGCCCACGGGGCGTCAACAGCTACTTTTGAACCCTCCTCTTCTCACATCAACAAGATCACACATTCTTCTCGAGACACTTAGACATCACCATGAACATCACCATGGATATTAGGATAACTTGGCGTAATCGAAACTGTACCACATCATATCACAATCTGTGACGGTTCGTGAGGTGAGGACGTTCCGTGCAAACACGTGTGTTTGTTTGCCGCTCCTTACATGTCTCCATGAGCATCTTCTACTCCCAAGCTGCATCATAGACACGTCATATAAATAGACCCTTCCTGCAGCCAGATACACACACACATACGAACACAACACAATAGACAACACAAAACGATTCACTTTGCTCTCATGCTCAATCCTGCCTGCACCGCAACACAATCTCCCAGTATGCCTTTTGACACTTCTCTCAGACAACGCAAGACGTTTAGCCAGCATGTTCTAACTGTCAATGGGACCAGGTATCGAACATGGAGAAAATGCGTGATGTATTGACTATGGGGGATGGGGGCCTATATACACTATAGCACTATGGGTACATCCATACCCCGGGCACAGACGTACCTCGGGGATCGACGTACCTCGGGGATCGACGCACATCGGGGATCGACGCACATCGGGGATCGACGTACCTCGGGGATAGAACTCAGACGGTCATGAGGCATCATGGTACCATGGAGCACCGTGCCTGACATACATACCTCAAGGATAGAACTCAGACGGCCATGGGGCATCAGGTACCATGGCTGACACTAACAGTCTTCCAGGAAAGGTGATGAAGAAAGATGACGCTGAGAAGGATCTTCAGCATCTTACTTTTGTTGAGGGGCGTAATTTGCGCGCAGCAAAGGGCAAGGACTGGTACATTATCCGTCGGCTATGCAGCTTGCAAGACGGGTGGTTCAACTCATGTTGAAGGAGCATTACAACGGCGATTATGATCATGTCGAATTCAGCCTTCCGGAGGAGTTTGGCGAGTTCAAGTGGGATCAGGATATTCGGTGCATGAAGACGAATCAAACGCATGAAGAAGATGTCAAACATAACGCCAATGTCTTTGCGAAGCTGCGAAGTTATTTCATCTTGCACATGTTCAATGGCAGATACCATTAGTGCTTGCCGTCAGTGCCAACAGCTCTGCCAACGCTGGGTGTCAATGGGGAGAAAGGTGAGAAGAATCGTCTCGTATTCATCTATCGAAGTGGAGAGATATATACAAGGCGGAGAACCTTAGATGAGCTTGTACTACTCCTAAAGGAGAAGTGCATGAGAGCAAACACGGGATGTAACCTGGGGCAAACAGACCAGCCCGAGCCCTACGGGCCCTCGGCTGACACTGGGTACTCGATTTAGAGTGTCGAGTACGGAGAGTCTCCCATTGGCTACGGACCTCGTTGCCATATGTTGAGGGGCTCTTAGCCTAAACTGTCACTTCGATTAACAATTTGCCTTGGCCTTAAAAAGGTAATAAAAGGTACTAAATCTTTTCTTGCAAGTCCTTAAATATTTAGTAATTTATATCTTACTAGCTTAATATCATTAACCTTATGTCTCTAAACTACTACTTAACAAAGCTGTAAGGTTGTGTTGGCTTGACCAAAGATGCAGGGTAAACTGTGATGGATTTGATAGAACCTCAAAGAAGATCAGTGAAGGGTTTTCATCTGATCTCGGTTCAGGTTAGGCATAGTGTGCAGTTGCCTGGTAACAAGGTTGAATTGATAGAGAGCTATGAAGGCACACTGACGGATTCTCGGTGTGTAGCTTATTCTCCATACTACCGGTAAGCAGGAAAGGAATAGATGGATCTTATCCATGTCTAAGCTCTGCCAGAATTCTCAGAGCCTGGTCCATCACACACATTCGTCACACTGCCATGGGTCCTCCACACCAAACAAGGCATGAAGGCCATGCTAACCTTCATCAGTCGAACAAGGGTAGGTACACGCAAGTGGCGCCTTGGAGAAGTCGCCTTAGACTAGGTGTAGCCAGTTCCCACCGCTATTTTCTCATGTTCTTTTGTTTTGCTTTCTTTTGCTTGTTGCAGCATTTAGGGTTGTGTCCCTCACCACCCATTTTACTTTTATAGGCTTGTCACTCTTGAAAACCAATTCCCTTTATACCAGAGGGGCTACTGCCCCTCTTGTCCTCCCATGGTACCAGAACCATATAGGACATTGAATGAATACATAAATACACATACATAAATAGTCGTCCGTCCACCTGACAGCTCTCAGGCATCAACGAACCCGCTATGTCGTCTTCTCGTCAACCTTAAAGAACAGACAACATCCTTGCACATCCTTTTGAACGTCATGTTGGACACAGAGAAGGAGCTCTGGGGTATGTGACTCACGTCGTTGACTCTGTTAACTCGATAACTGACAATGACTAACAATGCACACTCCAGATTATGCCGCCAAAAACTGCAGCCAGGTCTTCTTGCGATTCCGGCCCGAAGCCTTGCAAGAGACGAGTCCAGCAGTCGCCTTTGTCGCCTTCAAGCAACTCGAAGATGCTCATCGGGGGAAGAACTCGGGCGGTGCGTTACCTAAATGCCCATGTCCCGGTCATTGCGCTTTGCCCGAGATGAAATACCTATGCTAATAACACAATCACTTATTGCAGGCAAGGTTCTCAGTTACGGCGAGGCCCAAGATGAACTCCAAATTCACATTGTCGCCACAGTGGAGAAGCTAGCAACAGTATTTCTCCTAGCCTGTACAAAGGCGTCGAGTGAAGAAGAAGAGATGGTTGTATTACAAGTTACGTACAATTAGGGCAATATGTAAACGGGTCTACCTAAGGAAACTTACCCGGGTAGGCTGACAATTTCGCAGACGCTTTCACGGCGACGCGGCGGTGGAATATGCAACAGAGAGAGTCCAGCGGTTGTACGAGTCTATGTACGGGCAAGAGGGGAAGTACGATCCTAGCAAGACTGAGCTTCCGGAGTATTATGCGGGCTTCAAGTGGGGAAATGATGCTACGTTGTTTGTTAGAGCAACGATATCAATCAATCAATGTTTGATTCGTGCATAGCTCGAGCTCTATGAGGATGAGGATGTAACGTGTAACGCTGCTAATGCTGGGAAACATGGATATTTCCCCGAAGCCCGCTCTCAACTCTTCGTACTCTGACAGTAACATATGACCGCCGACTAGCTCATAGTGACATGTTAGAAGTTAGAGCCACCCAACCCGCACGATTACACAAACATCACGCATGACACCCGCCTGTATTAGATGGGTATGTAACCCGAAGATTTCCGGATACAATGAGGTCTTAGGGATGTCCACTCTTTTTTTGCTTTGGCAGTGAGCGTTCACTCTCTGTCTAGCTTTAACGTACATTGCCAGTGAAAAGAGCCCGTAATCTAGTTCCAAAAGCGCCATTGAAAGGCTTAGAGTCTTCTCTGCATTTTGATGTGATTTATAGAAATGAAATTCCTGCATATTCGCTGAGATATGGGGGTTCAAATTTGATGGGATTTAGTGAGACTAGAAGAGACCTTGGGACCTCGGGAGATCTCTGGGTGTTACATTTAATATGGTCGGGTATCACGGGCATCACGGGCAACGTCAGCGGCGCGATTAGACAAGCCATGCCTAGCTAGTAGTGTGACGGTTCATGGGGTATGCCACGTGTTGGTGTGGTTGCTCCCGTTGATGGAAACCTTCTACCGTTAGCTGTATCACAGATACGTCATGCAGAACAGGCCCTTCCTGTGGCCGCAAAACAGACAACAAAACAACAGAACAGACACATAGCAATACAGTTGTTGATCCACAGCCTCCTACCTACACCGCTCACGCGGTAATAAATAATGAATGACGAAAGGCAGGCGCAGCAACAGGCGAAGGGGGCTCGAAGTTTAAGAGCAGTCGTGTCTGTCGAAGCTGCACTCCACGGCTGCATCAACAATCCCACAACCTCGCCTTCTCTTCAACCCTGAACGAACGAACTAATAGCATTCCTGCGCAAACTTCGAACGACATGTTGGATGCAGGGGAACAAAATAACGCAACACTTACGATACCATCTTCTAAACGTGTACAACAGAGAGTGTCGCCCAAAACTACAGACTCGTGTTCGAAAATGATGCCGACCAGCTCAATTACGGCCACATGAAAGCTGGGATAGCCATCGCCTTTGCCAGCTTGAAGAAATTCATCGGGGACAAGACTGACGGTTCGTTTATCATCAGCAGCACATGACATCGCCCAAGAACACTGCTAACAACGCACAGGAAAGAAGGTCCTCAGCCATTAGGAGGCTATAGCGGACGCCCAAAGCTACGTAGAAGAGGTGTTGCTGTAGTTGAAACAAAGGATTTTCAGTGTCCTTATGCCGTTAAATAAATCAAAGACCAACGGCCAAACTCCCAAAATTCCTGAGAGACTTGTGGAACACTTATACAAGGCGTACTAATCCGACAAACCAAACTATGATCCTAGCACAACGGAGCTTCCAGAGTACTTTAACTAGGTGAAGGGGGAATAGCTAAGCAAATGCCTGTCAAAGGCAGGACTCAATCAATCGATTGTCACTTCGAACTCTTCGAGGCCTCGTGAAGATGATGGAAAAAGTATGATATTGATGACAAAAGGAACAGCCAGCGCCTTGTTGCGCTCATTGTTGAGTGGTGTAACTAGAAGCGGGTGCAACACTGATTTCTTCGGATAGCAAGAATTTTCTCTCATGCATCGCATGGCTGGTGCGAAAGAAAAAAAGCAGGTGAAGAAAGGGCATTGAGGTCCTCGATGATGCCGAGGCACGTGCCGGTGCGGGCACGAACTTAAGGAAGATTGCGGCCGGGAGATCGCTCGCCAACCTTGGAAGCAACGAAGCTTCTTACCACGTGATTACTCCATCGCACCCCCTCACAGAAACATGCGCTGTTCAAAAAGTCCCTCAAACTAGTCAGACACCTGCTAGCTACACCAGTTTGTCGTTGATCGCAGCTGTAACCTGCGCTGATGCCTCAGGCCAGACCCCTCGCTATGCAAGGCTAAGCTTTACCAAGGAAGCTTGGCTAAGCTTGCAGTTCCTCCCGAAGATGGACCGCTCGGACCCCTGGCGATTACGCACGCTTCTAGACCCCATCAAGCCTCAAAACTTGCTCTCGCGCGCAACGACACGCCACGTTGTCCAATGGAAGCGCGTTTGCGACGCTCCACTGCGTAATACAGCGCATACACGAGCTAAGTGTCCCAGACAGCTGTGCCACAAGTGGTTCAATGGCCGAGGGACGTGGGGAAAGAGTGGCATGATGCAAGCGTTTGGAGTGATTCGCCAGTGCCAGCGGACGCTGTGAATGCAGGGTTAGGATGACGCATGGTCTCTGTGGATGAGGGGTTGGTACTTAAAGCAGGACCGGGGACGCATTTTGATCTGTACCGCGACATCTATCTACATCACTCCAACAATTCAACAATCCAACAACCACTACTTCCAAACTCACAAACCCCACTACCAACCGTCAACATGGGTTTCTGGGGTATGCATCCGTCACCTGCCGCTTCATGCTTCCCGCACGTACTGCGTCCGAAAAGAAGCAAGATGCTGACTTGGTGAACGTAGACAAGAAGGAAGACAACTACGAGCAGGTGTACCAGAACGACAATTTCGAGCAGAACAAGTCAAGCATGGGTCATGAGGTGCTTGCCGGAGGCGCTGCCTTTGCCGGCTTCAAGGCGTTTGAGGATCATCAACGTTCTGAGGGTTCGTCAATGGATACCGCTATCACGCACATGCCGCACTCTAACACGTTCCTTAGGCAAGCCCGTCTCCCACCAGTTCGCGAAAGAGCTTCTCGCTGGATTCGCCGGAGCGGAAGTAGACAAATTGGTGAGCGGCAATCTTTCACGAAGTGCTGGTGAGATGAATGCTGATTTGAGGTGTGAAAGGCTGAGACCAGGGGCGAGGACTGGTTCGACAAGGAGAAGACCAAGCGCGAGGCTAAGAAGCACGCCGAGCAGATGTACGACGAGCACTACGTTGATGGCCAGGGTGCGGACCAGTACAACCCGCAGCAATACGGCCGTCCCGAGCACATTGAGAGGCGCGAGTGGTAGATGGCATACGAGGGTCACGACTCGTGGGAGGGGATTATGGACGATGCATGAGAATGAGACAAAGATTGAACAAATGAAATGAAATGTATCAAGTATCGAGTATCGCAACTGCCGTGGGCTTGGACAGCTTGATACTGAAGATATTGGCATCGCTCTGCTGATTAGTGCAACACAAGAGGGGAGGGGGTGTGCAGCGAGCTATGACGTGTGTGCCAGCGCGCCAAGTGGACCGTGATTCGCGCAATCATTTGTCGAAGTTTAGCATCTTCTGCGTAACAGCGCGGCGACACGGTTGAGCGTTTAGACCATCGCACAAAGGAATTCTGTGCTCGCCATCTTTTACTCGAACATTGAAAGACAGCACCATCGCTCTTTGACATCCTCATGCATATGCAGTGGTTGCGATTCCGTGCAGTACCCCTGTGTTTTCTCTTGTTTGACGCGACAACACGATGAAGTTTGCAAAGTAACATGACGCCTACAACGGTCATCAGCGAAACAATATACTGACGACGACAGAGAACTAGAGCGCGACCTTGTGCCGGAGTGGCGGCTCAAGTATCTAGACTATAAGGTGCGCCGGCCGTTGCATTAGCCCATCTCTAGCAGCAGTATTGGCTTACCCTCCCTCAGGTGGGCAAGAAGAAGCTCAAGGCCATCAGCCGCGCGCTCCGCAACGTGGAATCGACGCCGCGACTCCGCCGACGCGGCACGAATATACTGCCCTCGCCCTTGGACGCAGCCCCGAAGTACACGTATCTAAACCGCGACCACGCCAGACAAGGCGAGACGGGCAGCACGAGGGACCCCGACGATCTGCGGACACTCGCTATCACCAACAGCCGGAACAGCCTGCGACAGAGGGCTAATGGCAGTCAGCTGGGGCGCACGCCGGAGGAGGAGCCTTTGACGCAGGGCAGGGCGCAGTACCCAGGCTTGGGGCAGAGCTACGGCAGCTTCGTCGCGAGCGCCCCGAATGGCGCGCAGAAGAGCTCTCCGGATATAGGCAGGGTGCCGCCGTGGTTAACTCTCCCCAGCGCCGCACTCGATCCCGAGCACGTCTCTCAGCATGCCCGACCCACGGATGCTGCCGAAGCAGAGAACGGCAATGCCTTCGAAGTCGGCAAGACGAAGTCGCCCAGCAAACACCACGCATCGCTGCCGTCGCGGTACAAGAGCATCTTCAGCCCGAAGCGCATGAATTCGATGCCCGGCCCCATTACCCAGACCAAGTCCCGCCCCTCCGCTAGACGCATGTTCTCAATGAGCGGCAAGTCACCCCCGGTGAGTCCCGGCGACGTCCCCCTAGAAGCCTACCGTGACCTCGACTTCCGCCAGGCCGAGTTCTTCAACTTCCTCGACGCCGAGCTGGACAAGATCGAGACCTTTTACAAGGAGAAGGAGGACGAGGCTACATACCGCCTGTCGGTGCTGCGCGACCAGCTCCACATCATGCGAGACCAGCGCATTGACGACATCATCCACCGCCAGACTGCCAAGATCAAGATCAAGTCGTCCAAGAAACACGACAGCGATGGCCAGGGCAGCAGCTCCGGCGACGACAGCCAGCCTGACAAGAAGACAAACGGATGCACTTTGAAAGACGCATGGCTCAACCCGATCGACGCTGCGTTGGACGCCATCAATGCGGGCAAGTACGGGAAGAGCTCGAAGAACATCACCCAACTTGCCACGCCATCGGCCCTGCAGCCTCAAGACGTTCTGGATAGCCGTCGCGATTTTTCTCGCCGCCCAGAGCTGCCAGACATACCGTACCGTACTGCGAAACGGAAGCTCAAAGTAGCGCTTCAAGAGTACTACCGCGGGCTTGAGCTCCTCAAGTCGTACGCCTTGCTGAACCGGACCGCCTTCCGCAAGATCAACAAGAAGTATGACAAGACTGTCAATGCACGACCGTCGGCGCGGTACATGAACGAGAAGGTGAACAAGGCGTGGTTCGTTAACAGCGACGTCATTGATGGCCACATCCGAGTGACAGAGGATCTGTATGCACGATACTTTGAGAGAGGCAACCATAAGGTCGCCATCGGGAAGCTGCGCATCAAGATCGCACGAGCAGGCGACTACACGGACAACACGTTCCGCAACGGCCTTTTGCTGTCTGCTGGCGTTATACTTGGTGTCCAGGGCATCATCAAGGCCGACAGTATCACCAATCTGCGCGATCCCGAGGGCAGTACGCTATCGATGAACACAAGCTATCTACTTCAAGTAAGTCGTCGGTACATGAAAGCTGCGATAATGCTAACTGATGTAGATTTACGCTGGGTATTTCCTTGTGAATTTCCTTCTCCTGTTATTTTGTTTGGCATGCCGTGTATGGCATGAGCACAAGATCAACTACGTTTTCATATTCGAATATGATACCCGTCACCACCTCGACTGGAGACAACTTGCTGAGGTTGGTCATGAATCTGACTCCATTGAGTCGATGCTTACGAAACATAGCTTCCCTGTTGGTGTTTGTTCATGCTAGGCTTGTTCATGCAGATTAACTTCCACCAAGTCGGTGGAGATTCTTTGTATCTGCACTATCCTGTCATCCTCATTGGGATATCAGTCGTCCTCCTCTTCAATCCCCTCAAGATTTTCTACTTTCGAACACGCATGTGGTTGTTGTACTCTTTAGTAAGTGCTGCATCTAGATTTATGGGAGCCATACTAACATCTGCTAGTGGCGTCTGCTGCTCGCTGGTATATACCCTGTCGAATGGCGGGACTTCTATCTTGGTGACATGTTCTGTTCTCTAACCTATAGCATGAGCGTAGGTTATTCGCTTTTTCATTCCGATGATTATGGCTAATATGTCGTAGGGCATTGCTCTATTCTTCTGTCTCTACGCGCACGAATGGAACAATCCCCCACAGTGCAACTCATCGCACTTGCGTATCGCCGGATTTCTCAGTGCGCTGCCCGGCATATGGCGTTTGTTACAGTGTCTCCGACGCTACAAAGATACGGGAAACAAGTTCCCTCATCTGCTCAACGGCGGCAAGTACATGGCCACCATCTTGTTCTATGCATCCTTGAGCATTTACCGCATGGATCAAAAGTCTTCCACCAAGGCCGTCTTCATCCTGTTTGCAACCATCAACAGCATATACACGAGTTTCTGGGACATCTACTACGACTGGAGTCTCGGCGACCCACACGCGAAGCACCGCTTTCTACGCAAGGAACTTGCCTACAAGAAGGTATGGTGGTACTACACCGCCATGGCTATTGATCCTCTACTGCGCTTCAACTGGATCATGTACACTGTCATACCGCTGCAGCTCCAACACTCGGCCTTGACATCTTTCTGCACGTCTCTCAGCGAGATTTTCAGAAGAGGCATTTGGTCCATTTTCCGTGTCGAGAACGAGCACTGCACAAACGTCGGTCGCTTCCGCGCTAGCCGCGACGCTCCTCTCCCGTACTACGTCCCCTCGACTCCTGATACCGAGGACCGCAAGATTGGAAGTCTGCGCGGACAGATAATCGATGAAGAACAGCCTAATCAAGCGCGCCCACAACCTCCGACGACGGGCCCGAGCATTTCTCCCTCGGCTACAGCCTCAGGCGCAGATCTCGAACGCGAACTCTCACCCATGGCGCGTCAGCGTCGCGGCTTCCATGAAGAATCCCGCCCTTCGCCGCTACAGCGAGCATTTACGCACGTCGGCGATATCTTCCGTGATGCGCATGCTGAGGATTTTGAGCGCAAGACGAAGCCTGAACTTGGTCGTGACCCGAGGGACTCGAATAAAGTCGATGATGATGATTCGGATGATGACTCTGATGGCGAGGGTGAGGAGGAGAGTGAGGGCGCGAAGAGTAGAGATAGCGATGGTGAGGTTGAAGAGGGGGATGCGGAGGAGGAGAGTGCGCTGGCGAGGATTAGGGAGGATTTGGAGGTTGGGATGCGTGGGAGGGCGGTGAAGGGGGGTGAAGGGGGATCCGGTGCATGATTAGTAAGTAGATTAGAGGTTGCATTATTGTTGTTTAATCAAAATGCAAAGAAGATGTTAAAGATACACAAGATGAGTTTGCAGTATTCCAACACGGAGTTTCCATTTGTCCAATGATGCCCTCGCTTAGTACGCGTGACTTCATGTAAACGATATAACATCTGATATCGATTATGCTTGCTACCTGCTTGCTACTAGTATCTTCTAGTGGTACTCAAGCAGATGCATCTTACCATTTACATCCCATCCTATCGCCCCTTCGTCTCCCCCTCACCAAACCGCTAACCCACCCACCATGGCCTCAATCCCGTCCCCCTCCGCCACAGACCTCGAAACCCGGCTCCTCATGCTTAAAAGTCTCATAAAAACACACAACAAGCTCATCTCCCGCTCTATCCTCCCTATCGCCGCTACGGCCTACACCTCCGCCTCCAACGCCCTCTCGGCCGTCACACACGCGCCCCTCAAGCCGCTCCTCGAAGAACTCGAAGCCGCCGCACTAACCATGGCACCTGGACCCTTTGCCAAAGCCCTGCTAGAACGGCACCAAGAGCAGCTTGCTGATCTCAAGCTGTTCGAAACAAACAACCTGGACACGCACCCGCTGCTTACGGAGGCGGGCGCCGTGGCGTATGTGGCGAGGCAGCAGGCGGACTTGACTACCAAGACCCGGAGATACCTGCTTGAGATGATTGTTATGGCGGAGAGGGTGGATAGGGAGATGGCGGTGAAGGTGCGGAGTAGAGAGGGGGATTTTCAAAAGTACCTCACTGCTGATTTTAGTGGTTATTTGGAGCTCAAGTTCTTTTTGGATAGGGTGACGGGGGAGGGTTGGTGAGTTTTGGGGGAAGATGGTGGTGGTGGTGGTTGTGATTGTGGATTGTGGATTCACTCTTGGTTGTGTGTGTAGGCTAAGCTAAGACTTTGTGGCCGGAAAAGAAAAGTAATTGCCGGTATGGTTTAACATACGTTTCCATGCTCATTTCGATTTCCTGGCTTTTCCGCGTGTAGTTTAAGTTGATTCTTTGCTCGAAATAGACGCTTGCTTGCTCCTAATCATGCATGTGCCTGTTTACTACAACTATAACTCCGCTTGCGTAATCCATTCCCCCCCCCTAATGTGACTATAGCAACACTTATTCGCTTGCTACCTACCTACCGATTCGCCCTCCCCCCTAATAAATATATATAAACCTCCACATCCACCTTCTAAACTCAGTGCCCCTCTATCAATCCAACATGTCCACCCCAGTCCAAACCATCGCCTCCCTCGACCTCCGCATGGCCGCCCTCAAAGACCTAATTACAGGCCACAAAATGCTCGTTCGGTCCTACATCCTCCCCCTCCGCCAACCAAGCAATCGGAGACTTGACCTTTTCCTCTCGGCCGCCACTATCTTCTCTTCATCATCCGCCCCGCGCGCCACCCTCCCCACCTCCTCCTTTGCAGAAACAGCGCGCATCATGTCGCACAAGCAACCCGCGCTCGCACTTCTCGCACGCTTCAACGCGCAGTGCAGTGAACTGGCCACGTTTCAAGCCAGCAATCTGTATCCTTGTCCCACGTTCAATACGTACGATTTCGCCGTGCCGTATGTAGTACTAACGGAGGACGTGTTGCTGCAAAAGTTTCGGGACTTTCTGCGCGAGATGCTGGATTTGCTGGGGGAGGTAAATGTTGACCGAGCAGCTGAGATAAGGAAGAATGTTGTATGTTGAGCAGTACTTGACGTTGAGCTTGAGTGATGTAATAAAGCTTGTGGCTACGATAAAGCAGTTGCCAGGCTAGGTAGAGGAGAGAGAGGGGGAGTGAGGGAGTAGACACCCCTGCATACTGCCTCCTCGCATGTACGAAGGAAATGTTCAAGGTTCAAAAATCCCGAATACAAGCTTGCGATAGGCAGGCCTAGAG
>ML976193.1:21959-34341 GCA_010015635.1 Clathrospora elynae | reverse complement strand
ACCTTTTTCAACTCTAAAAATGAGCGCGTTGCGTTGTTGCTTCATTGTTTTGTATGGCTGTGCAGCCAAAAAAGTGAAGTTCCTACATGGGTGGGGACACACTAAAAACGAGCTCCTTCGTAAACTTTATTGTCTACTTCGTAGGACAATAAACACAGTTCTCATATGCAGTCGTTGACATCTCGTCCACTCTAATATTGGCGGAAGGGCGAGGTGCCGTAAGAGTGTTTGCTACATGTTTTTCACTGCAATATCACAATATCTACTGCTCTCCTTGGGGGATGAAAGATGACAAGCCCTACCAAAGACGAAAATTTAGTTGTAGCGACGTACAAATAGCATATCCAATGAACAGAGCTGTTCAAACAGAAACCTCCAAAATCTCAAAAAGAAAACGGTATCCCGGTTCTACTTGATCCCTCCACTCCTTGCTCCCAGGCTTCAAATGCAAATCATGGATATGTTTCACCCCCGGAACAGACAGGAAACCACACTCCACCCCAGAATTTTCCAGCTCCTTTATGAATGACTCGGCTGTCTTGAATGGGACGATCTCATCCTCCACCCCATGAATAACAAACGTGGGAACCTCATAAGAACCCTCTCGTACGTGCGCCATTGGGCTGATCGCTCCAACAAGCGCTGGGTCGGGCTTTCGCGCCAAAGCCTCGTGAGAAAGACCATAGAGTAGGACATTGAGTCCGATACCTTCCTTGAGGACTGCAAAGATGAGCTCTGAGCGTGGATCGCCAGGCTTGATCCAGCCCAGCTGACTACTATCCATCATGGTGCCATAGTTTGTCACGGGCGTGCGTGGCAAAGACTGCATAATCTTCTCCAGTCGCATTCTGCGGGCAGGAAACTCTCCGTAGTGTTTTTCTCCGTGGTGTTTCTCCAGAGCCCCAGATTCAAAGTCCGTTGGTCCATAGAAACCCAATATGGCAGCCGGTGGTTCGACGTTGAGCTCTTTGGTCGTCCAAGCAAGGCTCATAGCGAGATGCGCGCCGGTGGACCAACCAATCGAGACAATGCGACTTGTGTCGATCGAAATGCCAAATTTGGATGTGATCGCAGAGAGCCTCGTCTGGATCCAAACGTACGCATCTCGAACGTCGGAAAATGGCCCTTCAATGACGTTAACCTCAGGAACTAAGCGGTAGTCCACGCTGATGGGAAGAATGTTGTGCGAAAGCAGGAACTTCGTCTGTGCGGGTCTGACTGCTTTGCGCGACAGTGTCATGTGCCCACCTCCATGGATCATCAATGCTATGTGATGTTAGTCAAGACCAAGAGCGCGTGCGCAGGGTTATTTACCTACAGGCATTGAGCTGGTTGGCGGACTGTTCGGCAAGTAAACATCCGCTTCTATCTCAACCCCATCGACGGATTTGTAAACAACTGTCTTGACGCCAGTCGCTGGCAGTTCTATCTGACGAGGCGGCTCCGTTTGTTGCTGTGCGGAAGCTACAAGAAGTCGTTGAAGGTTGCAGTCCGGTACTATGCTCTGAGAGTAGGTGGCACTGGGGAATCCAGCTTGATGCATGAAGTCCATCCACACCTTTGGAGGTTGGATAGCATGTGTGGCATCGTTCGCCAACCACCAGCCGTCTAGCAAGCCAAAGACAGCCTCGTGCCAGTCAAAGATAGTGGTTATCTCCGAGAGCACCAACAGACCGTTCGGATTCAGCATCTGTTTGATGCGACGGCAAGTATCGGTCCTGTTGGCCGTCGCATGAACGCAATTCGTGCTGATGACGACGTCGAATCTGCCGATCATATCTGTGGGAGGTTCAATCTCCAGATTGAGTGTCTTGAACTGCATCCACGGATATTTGAATTTCTTAGATGCATTACGGACAAGTGTTGAGGATATATCTGTGAAGAAATACTCAATCGGGTGACCGAGAGCGCTTAGTGCCTCACCAAGTCGCTTAGTAGTCCCTCCCATACCGGCTCCGACCTCGAGGATGCGGACTGGTCCGTTGGCTTTGTTGACTAAACGAACCATGAAATCGACAAGGACTTCGGTCAGTGTGGCGAACATAGGAGCTTTGGTGTAGAAGTTCCCAACGATTTCCTGCGACTTGCTGGTACCAAAGAGGAGTTTGACGGGGTCTTCGGCACCCGTCAAGCACTCTGCAATCTTCGGACCGGTGAGGGCCATGAGTTCAGCCTCACAGCTGTATTGAGGAAAATCGGCGATAAGGTTACGCAAGAGCTGGGAGGAAGGTGGGAAAATGCATGAACCAGATGATCGGACATGTCCGAAGTCTTTCTCCTCGATGATGTCGTGCTTCTGGAGAATCTCGTAGTATCTCTGCACTACCTTGCTGTGCTTAGACTGATAGGCAAAATCAGGAATATTCTGGCCCGTCCCGATGGCCCTGAGATCGATTCCTAACTTTTGAAACCCTTCAACGAGATAAGCAAGTAGTAGCTCATCTTGACGAGCGGCGACCTTCGCGAGATATCCCGTGAACTGACAAGACGTCGCATAGTCCTGGAGGGAAGACTCTGCTGCTAGCAGAGCTTGGAATGGATCCGTGATCCCTGCGGATTGATCAATACCGCTTGTAGGTATCACAGTCACTGGTGAGATTGGCGGCTTCGAGAGCGAGGAGCTCGGCTTCGGTGAACAGATCCCAACTAGCTGCATGAGCTCTTTGACGGAAAGATCGAGGAGAGTGTCGACGCTGTCAAGATCGACATTGAACTCGTCGGATATACTGGATCCAAGTTCTGTTGTAGAAAGGGAATCAAATCCAAGGTCCTGGAGAGATTGGTGTTCCTGAATATGGCTGACATCCACACCACAGAGCTCCGACATGAGTTCAAACAATTTGGCACGTCGGGTATCACTGACGGAGTCTCCACCAACCTGATTGGACACTGCATTGTTGCTTCGATCAAACTGTGATCTGCTCTCAAGCATCTCAGAAGCTGGTGGCGACATTGTTGCGGCCTGCTTCCTGGATGGCACGATGAGCTTTTGGCTGACTTTGGCGACACCAGGAGACGTCATTTGACTCAATGCACCATAAGTCATCGTCAGAAGCTCGCCGGGCGAGACCAGTTTGCCAAAGCGCTCGTTAATCTCATCGGAGAGTTCGACCGACGCGAGTGAATCAATACCGAGGTCACCAATACAAGTGCTCGAGGAAATGAAGTCGGCCGGTGCGCCAGTGTACGTAGAGATCATTGCCTTCAGTGGAGCCTCTCTGTCGTCAGATCCATCTTCAGCCACAGAAGAAGCGCTTGAAAAACCAGAATCGCTGTCGGGCGTCAGCTCCGGAGCATTCTTGACGAAGGTAGGCCTGGAGATCTGGAAAGAAGGGATGAGGCTGGGAAGAGAAGGACGTGGAGCCTCTTTCGAATTAACTTTGGATCCATTGGCCGTATCCAGCGTTCGCTCAAGCTTGGTTATCTCCAGACGATGGAACTTAGCACCAATGGCTGTCATGGCTACCTCGCCGTCTTTGGTCAGAACAAAGACGTCGCCGGTCGCATGCACATCATCGATGAGGGTGAAAATGGCGTAGACATTCCATTCCTTGCGAGTGTCGAAGTCGCAAAGCCTTGACATTGTAATGCTTTCGAGACCCGAAGCTACAAAGACCTGGCCTTGAGGGCAAGCTTTGCTGCTGTTGATAAGCAAGCCGGAGACTTGAATAAATGCATCGATGGACACAGTGTCACAGTGTTTCGTTACTGCACTTTCATCGCCTCCAAGATGACTGTCTGGCATGCGGATCTCAGCCAGTGCCTCATTCTTATCAATAACGATGCTTTTGATCCCATGGAAGAAATCGGCGTAATCGACAACTTTCGAGAAAAGCTTGTAAGCTCGTCCGCCGTTGAGCTTCTCGGAACTGGGACTCGATCGAATTGAGTCAAGGCGGTCAGCTATGAGTCGCTTGTATGTTGAAAATCGAGGGTTCTCAACCAGAAGCATTTTGCCTCTGCCATGAACAGTCGCACGAGTTGAGCTACTTCCTGGACCTGGAGAACTCGAAAGGACGAAGTTCCAGCTGTTCTTGACAGTTTCCTCCAGGCTCAGATTCACGTCACGGTCCAGATTGACACCCAGTGGCGATTCGAATGACAGGTCCTCAAATACCAACGACCTGGAGCCGAAATCTGCACCCAGAAGCTGGGCCGACATAGCTGCGCATTCCATATACATGGAAGCGGGACAAAGCGGCCGACCTCTGACTGCATGGCCACTGATGAGCTCGCGGAAACGACTCGCCGAACTGTTGATGAGAAACTTCTCCGTACGACCAGTAGACCCAGCATGATGTAGTAAGCGAACAGGAATATGAACAGGGGCGACCTCGGGCTTTTGCGAGGCGAAACTGGCCAAATTCCGTTGGAGCTCAGTAGCTCTATCTGTGTTCTGTAGCCAAGCTTTGGTCTTCTGGAACTGATAAGGCGGCAGCCAGATTGGCTCCACACCAGCATCGGACGGAGATAGGAAAGGCCATGGAGTGATGTCGATTCCTTCCTTCCAGAGATCGATGGTGCTTTGAGAGAGAATCTCGGTAGGTTGATCAACCCCAGCTGTCTTGATGCCGTAGAATGAATGTATCTCCGATCTGGCAGTCGCACGCTTGACCATGGGAACGATAGACGAGTCGAATCCTGCTTCGAGCCAGATGCATCCTCCTAGGCGCTCTTCTATCCGCTGAACGGCGTCTACGAAGTAGACCGGCTGTCGGAGGTGCGATACAACATGCTCAACAGTGATTGATCTAGTCTGCACCTGTGTACACGGCTCAATCGGGATGGAAGCCTCCCTGAAAGCCAATGATCCCAAGAATTTGGCAAGGTCGTCCCTAAGTGGCTCGGTGAAAACGGAATGGAATCCGTGAGTAACATCAACTCTCTGACTTTTAACACCCTTGAACGAGTCAGTAGCCAACAACTTCTCTACATCGGCCACCGCAGTCTTGGTTCCAACTACAACCTGACTGTTGGGGGCATTGAAGCAAGCAATCTCCAGAGAGTTGCTTCCAACGGTTTCAACAATGCGTGTGACAACAGAGACTGGCGCGAAGATCGCAAGCATGGTACCTCTCTCTGGTCCCCATTTAGTCACCATGAGCTGGGCTCGAGTAGCAACGAGCTTGAGGGCATCTTCGATAGAGAGCACGCCTGACACGGCCAACGCTGTCAGCTCCCCGAAGCTATGTCCTACAGTACAAGCAGGTTGGACACCGGCGTCGATCCAACACCTAGCGCTCGCGTATTGGACGGCCATGGTACCCGTCTGCAACAGTACTGGATCGGTGATAGTGGCGGTTTGGAAGATAGCTGGGAGGATCGAGGGGAAACCAAGTGTGGTGAGAATGCGATCGCACTCATCGACGTAGTGGCGTAGCCTAGGATTGGACTCGTACAACGTTTCTGACAGACCAATAGTCTGCTTACTCTGACCGGAGAATGCAAGCACCACGCGTTTGGATGATGTGGGTATGTTGCATGGTGAAATATCCGCAGAGAGTTTGGTCTGAAGGCCCGCAATCTCGGAAACTGTAGTCATCCATGCCACAGGATGTCGCTTTCGCCGCTCAGAGAGTGTATAAGCAAGGCTTGCGAGGTCCAGATCCCCTCGGCTCATGTACGAACTCAGCGATCTTACGTAGGCCTTGAGACTCTCGACTGTGTGGGCTGACAGTATGATGGGGTACCGAGTGCCCGCACGCAAACGAGTTTGTCTGCTCAAACATGTTAGTCTTCGCTTCTCTGGGATCAAGGTGCAGACTCACGCTTTGCCAATGTCTTTCCGAGGTCCTTCGCAAACAACGAGCGACGCGTTACTTCCCGCCGCCCCATAATTGTTGACCCAGGCAGCTCTGAAGGGTACCTCCCAAGGTTCCAGATTCTTTGCGATCACAATCTTATCTGGAGCCAAAGAGGGAATCTTAGCATTCAAAGAATTGAATGAGGCGTGGGGCGGGATTGCTTTCTTCTGTAACATGGCGATAACCTTGAGCAGCCCGGCAATACCTGCTGCCGACTCTGCGTGACCGGTGTTGGCTTTGATGGAACCGAGATACATCTTGGTAGGGCGATCTGATCCACCGAACACGTCCCTGATGCTGCTAACCTCAAGAGGATCGCCTGCTTGTGTACCGGTCCCGTGAGCTTCGACGTATGACACATGATTTGGGCTCATCCCAGCTCTCTTGAGAATCGACTGGTACAGATCGACTTGGGCTGGTGGATGAGTAACTGTTATAGTCGAAGACAGACCACCTTGGTTGGTGGATGACCCTGGTATGACACCTAATACTTGGTCACCATCTGCTAAAGCCTGTCTCAAGGGCTTCAACACGATCATCCCAGCACCATCCCCACGGCAATATCCATCCGCTGATTGATCGAATGGCTTACATTGACCGGTCGGGCTGAGGAAACCAGCCTTTCCAAGGTTCAAGTAATTGTGGATGCCGGATATGATGTTGACTCCTCCAGCAACAGCCATCGGGCACTCGCCAGACCAGATAGATTGGCAGGCGCGATTGATAGCGACGAGTGAAGACGAGCAGGCAGTGTCGATGACTTCCGCCGGTCCAGTCCAACCATAGTGATAGCTGAGTCTCCCACACAGGAATGCTCGAATGGTGCCAGTTGCCGTATATGCAGTTGGTGGGTGAGCACCAGTATTGTCCGTGTACTCGATGAAACTCGCTCCAATGAAACAGCCGACTCTGTCTCCATTCTCGCGAACATGTCTGCGGAGATAACCTGCGGAATCCAGAGCTTGGAATGTCAATTCCAACAGGATTCGCTGCTGAGGGTCCATGCTAGCGGCCTCCTTAGCATTGGAACGGAAGAAAGCCCAATCAAACTCGTCGACTCCATCGATGAAGTTGCCGAACCACTTCGGCTTCCACTTGTCATTCTGCAGAGCGCGAAAGCTCTCATGCATGGGTACTCTGTCATGGCGGATCTCTTCGCAAGTCGATGTGCCAGCGGCGAGGAGTTGCCATAGTTCTTCGAGGTCGTTTGCTTGTGGGAGTCGGCATGAAACTCCGGTGACGGCGATGGCGTCTTCCGGGCTGGCGTCATGTGTTAGTGCGACGCTAACTTAAGCGAGATAGGGGTCACGATCTCTTTATCGATGTCCTCCTGGGGCGACTTACTACTTGTATTCAGCCAACCTGGCTTCCTGAATAGCGGTATGGGCTTCCACCTTCGATACCCGCAAGCGAGCATTGTGGAACGGCATCAGCGGGACAGGGTCTCCGATTCCAAACAAAGCGAATGTATGGGAGTCAGTACCGCTTCCCGCTAGGTCTTGCGCCACCTCCTTCAAAAGTCGATACCACTCGCACCGAGAGGCAAGAATGGTGTTGATCGCCTCGTGTGTCAGCGAACAGTTGCTCAGCAGCTTGCCGTTCAAGTTTGATCGCACGGGAACTCGAAGCTGACTCGCATCAGGCAACTGCATCTCATCATGCTCCTGACATATATCAAATAGCACTTGGACCAGAGGCGCGTTCTCCGGATTGTGTACTTTGCCGCGGATATGAATATCAGTCACTAGCAAACCCTGATCACGAGCTCTTTGGGCTACTTTCTTGAGCTCATGTACTGGGCCTACAATACTGATTGTTCTTGGATCCGTTATCGCCGAAATGTAGCACTGGAAATTGTAAGCATGTGAATATTACATGAGAGAGAGTACAGCTAGATGTTGATGGATTGCATCCATCGCCAGGCCGAATAATGGCCTTGTGAAACTAGCGACGAGACAGGCAAGGAAAAGACCTCGCAAGGAACTACAACGGAAAAGCGACTTACTCCAGGAATGCCCTCTACAAGTTCATCTCCTTGCTGAGAAGCTCTCAATCGTACCGCAATTGTCGTAGCTCCCTCAATCGACTCGTCGTCGCCAAGTTCACCAAATGATCCCACCGCAAAGGCTAGGCGTAGAGCCTTAGTGGCAAGACGAACCACATCTTCTTCGTCTTTGGCGCAGGAGATAGCGAATGCTGTAGGAAGACCTCCACAGTATCCCTGGGCACCGCCACCGTTCTTCAGACTTGACAGCATTTGCTCATGTGTGAGGTCATGCAACTCCAGCAACTGGAAGTATTGACAAATCTGAATGACGACCAATAGCGGCAAAGCCAGAATCCCAGACATGGAGCTGGATACAGGTCCAGCTATACCGTCAGTGATCCATCGCTCCAGACTAACGACATGTCGTTCGCCTGACTTGAGTTTCGCAATGTCCGCATGGCCTTCGCAGAGTGTGGTCCACGTGTCTCTCAGCGACGTAATGGCCTTTGCGAAGGGCTGGAAGAGAGGCTTTTCGACAATGTACTTCTGTAGTTGCTCGAGGTACGCCTCTGTTGGAGCTTTGCTCTGGGGGCAAAAGAATGCCACAGAGGGCGCGAACTGGTTGGATTGGCTGCGCATACCGAAAAGATTTTATTCCTTACGGAATTCTTGACAAATTGACAAATTGAGATGTTGAATCAGACGACGTATCGTTTGTTCCTAGTGCTATGATTGCTACCTCGCCTATATACAATATACTTAGATATGCGATTCATCGTACACGATGCTGGATCAACCGCCACATTCTCTCGAAACGGACCTATTTACACCCTCCACGATACAGAGATTAGAGATGGCCAGGGAATGAAATGTGTTGTGGGGCAAGTTTTCTTCACTTGTCTTGATCAAGTCTAGGGTTGCATACAGTGCTGGGGAAGAGACGCCGAGTAACTGCCGTATACCTGGCCATGCATCCATAAAAACACCGAATGCGAGGGTGTCGCGTGATGTCGAATGAAGGTAGCAATGTTACTTATCGTTACTTGAATAGCGGTCAGTCAAGGATGAAGATAACCCGTCAATTATGAAACTGTCGAGACGTTTCCATTATCTTTTCGTTAACACAACACTTTCTCTTGAAGCATCTTTGTAAGACTTGTGTATGGTGAATCTCAGCATGGGCATCCTACTGATCCTTCTTCGTATCATCTCTCTAGCAGTGAGTGTGTTCTCAAAATGATGGGTGTCCAGAAGTTCTAAGTTTGGTCAGATCGCCTCCATTGTTGGATGGCTGGCATACAACATCCTCTTTCACCCACTTCGAAAATACCCAGGTCCACTCTTATGGCGATCATCACCTATACCCCGCATCCTCTCCAGATGGAGGGGCTCTACGGTATTTGATGCGCACCGCCTCCACGAACAATATGGTCCAGTTGTGCGGTTGAGCCCTTGGGAACTGAGCTACACGTCCAGTGATGCATGGAAAGGTAATTACTACCTTGTCCTCGTCTGAAAATATCCACGCTGACTCTCGAAGATATCCATGGTACAGGCAACTCCGCTCCTCGAAAGCCGCTGCCAAAGAACCCTCTCGCCAACCCTCCGCCAATGTCAGGCGAGCCAGGCATTATTGATGTTTTGGACGATGAAAAGCATCGCGAGCAACGCCAACTCTTCAACCAAGGATTTTCCACCCGGGCACTGAAGGAACAAGAGCCTCTCCTGCGCAAGCATGTCGACAGATTGGTAGCAGCTGTGCAGTCGCGGGCTGATCAAGGCATCGAGGCAAACATGGTGGACATGTTTAATTTCTTGGCCTTCGACGTTATGGGCGACTTGGCTTTTGGTACATCTCTTGGTCTACTCGAGAACACGGAGTACAACAGTTGGGTTCGGGTGATTGTTGCGACTATCAAAGTCGTCACCATCCGTATCGTGGTCTTCTACCATATTCCGTTCGCATCAAAGATCCTGCCGCTGTTGGTCCCGAAATCGATGAAGGCAAAGCGAGATGCGCATATGAAGTTCGCCGAAGATAGAGTCAGAGAGAGATTGGAAAGGAAGACAGATCGTCCGGATCTCTGGGGCCTAATCATCGGTTCCTCTGACAAAAAGAAAGCCCGTCTTTCTTTAGACCAAATGGTCGGCAACGCCGCGCTCTTCATGGTTGTGGGATCAGAGACTACAGCAACTGTACTCTCGGGAACGCTATACCTGCTTCTGAAGCATCCCGAATGCATGGAAAGGCTGAAGCAAGAGGTTCACGACAACTTCAATTCAAAAGAGGAGATGACCATCGAGGCCCTGCCGAAGTTGACCTACCTTAGCGCAGTCCTAGACGAAGTCATGAGGGTTTATCCCGCCGCCCCAGAAACTTTGGCGAGATTGGTCCCAGCAGGTGGAATCAAGATCTGCGGCGAGTGCGTTCATCCTGGTACTACGGTGATGATTCTCCATTACCCAATGTTTCACTCTACACGGAATTTCGTACGACCAGACGAGTTCGCTCCGGAGAGATGGTTACCCGAAGGTGCCATTGAATTCGAGAAAGATGACAAGAAGGCTTTCAACCCTTTCTCTGTTGGTCCACGCGCTTGCCTTGGGAGAAAGTAAGTCCACCACCCTGGTTATCGTTATGTACAGACCTAATCCACCTCCACAGCTTGGCACAATACGAGTTGAGGCTTGTTTTGAGCCATTTGCTTTGGGACTTCGAATTTGAGCTTGGCGAAAGATGCAAAGACTGGATGGCCCAAGAAACATATTCTTTCTGGCTGAAGCCGCCGCTTATGGTTAAGGCTCGAGCTGCAAACCGAAAGTTGTAGTCCTACACATGGTGCCGAAGGTAGACATGGAGTCCAAAAAACCACAACCAATGAGCATGTCAACGTATCTCGGCGGTTTTGCTTGAGTCGAATTGAATCCTCCACACGTTCTCTACGTGCATTCTTGCCCCTGGCATATCTTCCTAAGCAGTTTACGTATGTATGTATGTATGTATGTATTCATTTAATGACCTATATGAGTAAAATTTACGTATGAGTTTGATAGCTATTGCTATCACAGAAGACGCGTGGAGCAGTACCTCCAGCCAAATGATAGTAGATGGGTCAAGTTGTGTTACGGACTGCTCTAGACAAGCGGTTTTTTGTCTGTGCTTCGGTACCTAGCCAACAGATAACAAATTCCTAACGCAGAAGGTGCTCCGCACGGCTTTAATCTATCAGCAGAATACATGGATCGCTAGGAGCACACAGGTCGTTGAAGGTCCGAAGTACGTGCATCAGTTTCGGTTCTGCGCCTTGTCATTCGTACCCTTCGCAACGTAGTGTTGGCGCGATTTATCGTTGCGACGGCAATCACCGTTACCGTGTTTGCAAGAACTACACTTACCAACTTCCGTACTGGCATAGGCGACGGCGGTATTTGGAAGGCCTTCCGTACACGTGGCGGCGAAATTTGTGATCGAGATGCGAAGGAGCTCGGGGAATTTCTTTTACCGAATGCCCGAACTGCCTGTAGTTGTACGCGGCCCTCAACCTGGTAGCGGAGTGGCATGATTCAAGAACTCAAATTGTGATTACAACTCATCTTTGCAAAGTGAGATGGGGTATACTTCGGGGGCATGCTCTTGGGTTCAATGCTCGTTGATGTGTTCGTGCAAATTGAAGACGTCGCCGGGTTGTGCGAAGCGCACTGCCAACTGTCCGAGCTGCGATTTCTTGCCAAGCGGGTTTCCTAGAATCTTCGTGATTAGCTATTTTGGCTGCTTTGCGCATTCCCCTCTTGACTAGGTCTGCAGATGGGGAGATGTTGCAGCAGGCTAGACGTCGTGGAGAGGAACAATTCATTATCAATAACGATAGTGTCCATGGTTGGGTTAATCGGATCCGGTTTCGGAACAGCATCGCTATGTCAACGGCCGGCGTTCGTAAGGCCCACAGCCCTCAAAAACCCCACAATCGTCTGTGGGCTGGAAACGAGTCGTAGCTCATGTTATCGAGGTGTTCTGCCTGTGTAAAGACTGGGGGTCGGAAAGTGGAGGCTGTGGAAAGACGTGGCAGATTGTGGTCGCGCAGATCGTCATGGGCGCTGTACCGTGCACGTCGGCGCAACGACCGCCTCGGCGCAACGACCGCAGAACACCAAAAGCTGCACAACAAAGACGAGGCTGTAGAGCCACCCACAATAGCTATTATCACAAGATTTTGTGGTGGGGTATGAAGTAGACACATGCAATTGATTTGTACTATTCATATTTGGCAGGAAGGTTGATGTTGCAGCCATGTTGTGTTGTTCTGGGTGGAGGCACTAATGCAGCCTCCTTACTATGCACTGCTTTTTTAGCCACCTTTCTGCGCTTTTGAGCAGGTGGCTTTGATGAAGCTGTTCTCTTGCCCTTTTGGGACAACTGTAGAGCTTTTGCAGCATTCTGTGCCTGTTTTTGGTGTCTCTTTTCAGCTGCTTTTTCAGCCTTATCAGCCTTCTCCTTCTCCCTAACTGCTTTAGCTGCCTCTCTCTCCACACGCTTCTCCTCAGCTTGCTGGAGCTTAGCAAGTTTTGCAGCTGCTTTCTCCTCTTTTGCCTT
>ML976192.1:33893-48557 GCA_010015635.1 Clathrospora elynae | reverse complement strand
AGCCAAAGCGCGGTGCATCACAGTTGCAAGGTGGTGGTGATGGAGGTGAGGGGCAATCTCAGCCTCCACAAAAAGCGTCCAGAACTCGGACAATCAGAGCACCTGAGAGATATTCTGAGTAGACCAAATTTATTGCAGTGCCTTGTTTACTCATCTGCCTCAAATTACTGTGATAATAGCTGTTGTGGGTGGCTGTACAGCCTCATGTTTGTGAGGCCAAGATTTGGTGTTGGTACGGCACTCAGTGGTGGCCAGCACTTGGTGGTGAACAATGGTATAAATAAGGCCAGGGCTATTTGGCTTGGTCAAAAAGTTATTTGGCTTGGTCATTCTCAGATATACCTACGGCATTCTGAGCCGTACATACCAATCATATCTCTATGTTGTTTTCACTACTCAAAACAGTGATATTTGTTGATTTTCAATAAACTTGGGTAAAATCCTTGGTCATGATCCAAATTTATCAAATAATTGCTGCTGCGCTCCTTGGAAAATAAAGCTTTTGAGCGCCATCCAAATGCTAGCCGCCCTTATTACCCCATCAGAACTTTACTCAATCATGACCATACCCAACCACAACCACATGCCCTATGACCTTCAAATTAAAAACGCATTCTTGAATATACCTTGGTAGGCTACAATAAAATTTATGTGTTATTTGGACAAGTAGTTGTGGATGGGGAAGGTTCTGCTCAGAACGCTGTAGGTATATCTTAGAATGACCAAGCCGAATAACTTTTTGACCAAGCCAAATAGCCTTGGCCATAAATAATACCTTCCTTAGAGCACGGCTCCTACTTTTCTTATCCTACCGCGTCTATGCACTAATTAATTGAAATATGTCTTCTTCCTCTTTACTAGTCTTAGCAGATTCTATTATACTATGTTCAACACGTAAGTTCTAGGGGTATCAACAGAATGAGCTAGTCCGAAACAGGTAATTACCCTCTACCTGTACACACATAAAGCGTAGTAACGATGTTGGATAGATCAAAATAGCAGCTTTTATACTTTGTGTTTAGCAGCAGATGTAGAATAAAGAGCCCTTAAGATCTCTTAACATTTATTTATCTCCTAAAGTCTCTTGGGGGAGTAGCATGCTGTGTCGCGATTTAGAAACTTTCACGAGGCATGTATAAACTCTGCAAAGATTTGCACGAATACCTAAAACTGTAACCTTTCTGGTTCTTGGATATAAACGTGAAAATCCTAACTGCGAGCATTCTGTGTAGCCTAAAGGTCGTCACAGTAAGCGCAATGTGTGCTCTTCCTACTGCAAGCCTTTTGGAGGTCTAAAGTCAATACTAAAGCATCGTGCGTTTTCTAGTCTTCGCGGCCTAGAATAATAGATTAAAGTTCTGTGTCCGAAACCCAAACGACAGCGGCTCATGGTGCTGCGAGTTCGAACGTCGGATTACCTCTCGCTCATGGAACTCTGCGCGCTTCGTTCGGCCAATCCATTACAGCTTCGTGGCGTTCTCGATGAAACAACATATATTGTACAAGAGGCGCCGAAAAGACTAAATACAAGTGATGAAGTTCAAGGTGTAAACTCTAGGATCTCGATCTGCAATGTTGAAGAAGGGTTAGTGGGGCCTAGCCTTAAAAGTCTGAGCCAGCCGCGCCAGAAAGAAGCACAGATTTGAAAGCTCTGCGATCAAGCTACCTACACCGAATACCACATCAAATTGCAACCCATCATTGCTCGTTCCTAACCCATAACATCGCCACCGCCCGCACATCATCTCAAAATGGCAACAGACGACATTAACATCCCACAACACGTGGGCCTCTCCGAAGCGCCCCGCGATGTGGAAGCCATCAAGGCTCAAGAAAAAGCTTCAACACTGCCCTACTGGAATGCCGGCGTTGCTTTTGAACTCGGTTGCGCCCTTCGCACGCGGCTACTGACGTTTGAGAGACCCGCTGTTGTGAACATCTCCACTGTCAGCACGCCTGCACATGTGCTTTTCCACACTGTACGTACGCAAGCCGAACACTTCTTCAATTCTTTTGATAAAGCCCATACTCAGCATGTTCTAGGTGACGCACTCCGGCACCACCCTAGACAACGACTTCTGGGTATCCCGGAAACGAAACGCAGTTATCCGCTTCGGCGCCAGCACATGGAGACTGCAGAACCAATTTGAGGGCGATGAGGAGAAGTTCAAGACGAAGATGGGACTAGGGGAGAAGGCGAGCGAGTATGCGATTCATGGCGGTGGCGTGCCGGTGTATGTCAAGAATTGCGATAGTCCGGTTGCGGTGGTTGTTGTGAGTGGGCTGAAGCAGTGGGATGATCACCAGGTTATTATCGAGGAGTTGGAGGGAATTTGTAAAGGGCTGAAGAAGGAGAGTGGGGCTTAGACCGAACTCTTGGTATGTGTATAAACAAAGACTTCTTTAATCATGTAAAAAATCAAAGAAGAATTATAAGATATGTATCTCTAGATGTAGAAAGCTATTACATGTAAGCAGTTGGGAGCAGGAGATGTCGTATAATGTGAAGTGTATGTTGATCATTGTTCTTTTATGACCGAGAGGTCTGTGATCTAGAATTATATACATAGAGTAGTGGCCTGCTTGGCCGGTGGATAATCCACGTGACCATACAAGATACCCTGGGCTTACATTACATCATAGAGCTGAAAATTTGCGTGTAGTTAAGAGAATGAGTAGTAAACAAGTCTTTACTTAGTTGATTAAAAGTCATAGCCTTTTTACGCCTTCTTTATGCTCCTCTAATTCACATTTTACTGCAACCTACCTTTGCCCCTCCTGTTATGCTAGAAGCAGACGAGTAGTCTTAGTGTTCACAAGAAAATCAGATACCGTGACGTGTGCAGAGGAAAACCCCGTGTCAAGGCACAGTAATAGCCCAAAAAAAGAACGTGGGGGAAAAGGACAGTTTGAATAAATTATGGTGTAATGTTTTATTGCTCAAGTAAAAGGTATGAGTGCAGAAAGTAGTGGCCAACAATGTGCTATCCTCTCGGAAATGGGTATCGGATCAAGCAGACCGAAGGATATACGCAAGACAAATCAAAGCAAAAAGCAGACCAACGATAGGGCTATCTTTTCCAAGATGGGTATCGGATCAAGCAGATCGAAGGATGAACGCAAGATAAATCAAAGCAGGAATCATAACAATGTACCGGGCGACATGTCTTAACCCTCCTCCCTGTCCATCTGATCCCGGCCTCTCCTCGCACCACCACGCCCTCCCCTCGCACCACCCCTGCCACCACCACGTCCACCCCGACTACCCCTCTGCTCATGGATGTCCTTCATCTCCCGGACCGCCACTCTCTGTGCCTCACTGACACGCTCCATGTACACCATGGCCTCATCCTTGTTGATGATCTCTTGCGGAACCTGCGAGCCCAGTGCGTTTTCGATACGCTGCCAGATCTCGATATCGTACTGAGTGACGAACGAGACGGCTTTGCCAGACTTTCCGGCACGGGCTGTTCGACCAACGCGGTGGACGTAGGTCTGCGAATCACTGGGGAGGTCAAGGTTGACGACAAGGTCGACGGCGGGGATATCCAGACCACGGGATGCGACGTCGGTGGCTACGAGGATGTCGCGACTCTTAGACTTGAACTTGTTGAGAGCACCGAGACGAGCGGATTGCGAGAGCTGACCGTGAAGTGGGATGGCGCCGAAGCCGAGGGTGCGGAGGAGGATTGCTATCCGTTGGGTCTCGTTGACTGTGCGAGTGAAGATGATGGTCGGGTGGCCGATGTTGTCGTTCAGGAGGTGGATGAGATACAGGTCCTTGTACTTGTGCGGGAGGATCAAGAAGCGTTGTAGTAGTGTTGAGACGACTTGATGCGAGGAGCTTGAGATGGAGACCCGGACGGGGTTCTGCAGGGCTGCACGTTGCAAGCTCTCGACCTTGGAGGACATGGTAGCTGAGAAGAGGTAAGTGTGTCGCCCGTCTCTAGGGAGCACCTTCAGGATCTTGTCGAGAACTGGGCCAAAGTCGAGGTCGAGCAAGCGATCGGCCTCGTCGAGGACCAGGTACTTGAGATGCTTCAGCGAGAATCCTTTGGTGTTCTCGAGATGATCAAGCAAGCGACCTTTGGATGATTAGCTCAGCATTGACCTTAAAGTTGAGTGTACACACCAGGAGTAGCCACAACAATATGCGGCCTCTTCGACAACGCAATAGCCTGTGGGACCATGTCCATGCCTCCCACCAGCGTCGCACACTTGACGTTGATAATGCTACCAAGCGCGTCCACCTGCTGTGCGATTTGATAGGCCAACTCTCGTGTCGGCGCCAGGATCATGCCAAAGAGCGCCTGAGGCTTCTCCAGCAGCGACTGCAGTATGGGCAGCACGAAGGCAGCCGTCTTTCCAGATCCCGTCTCGGCAAGTCCGATGACGTCGCGACCCTCGAGGGCGAGTGGGATGGCTTGGGCCTGAATAGGCGTCGGGGTCTTGAACTTGAGGTTCTCGCAGGCGTCGCAAAGCTCTTCGCGCACGCCAAGGTCGGCAAACGTCTTCTTCGCCGCGTCGGCAGGGCTCGAGTCCCGTACGACCTCTCCCAGAGTTTTTCCGGAGTTCTCACCATTTGCATCTTGCTCTTCCTCGTCCTCGTCCTCAATATCATCTTCTTCTTCATCGTCGTCATCGCTGGACTCGGGCTCGGCAGGTGTCGCAGGCAGTTTCGTATTCGGTAATTTCGATGGCCGTGCTTTCTTAGACGAGGACGTAGCACCCTCGGCCAGCTTTCTCTTGGTGATGCCCGGCATTTTGCTGTTTGAGTTTGGGAGGGTTGTGCGGAGTTTGAGTGCTTCACCTCCGGTGCCAAATCTTTGAGTGGGGCGAACTCTTGGCGGATGCAATGCAGGCTATACCAGGTCTGGCCTAGGCCCTACGAACTTTTGGACCATCGCGACTTTTTCCATCTGCAGCCGAAAGCACGACAACGCCTACTTTTCGACCACAACACAATCGCGACGTCATAATGGCCCGAGCAAGCAGCCAGCGCACCAAGCAGGCCGCGCAGGACAAGCAGAAGTCGAAGAAGCCACAGGATGGGCCGAAAACCATGGTCATTCGCATAGGCGCGCAAGAGGTCGGGTCCTCGGTGTCGCAGCTCGTTCATGACCTGCGGCACGTCCTGGAGCCTGATACGGCAATAAGGCTCAAGGTACAATCTTTCCCATACAGCATTGGTAGACCTTTCCATACTGACTACATCCCTAGGAACGTAGAGCCAACAAACTCAAGGACTACCTGACTAGTAAGTAAACCCATGCCCGAACTGCATGGACCTTCACTGACCTCTATAGTGGCCGGCCCTCTTGGCATCTCGCACCTCCTTCTATTCTCCCGATCAGAGCTTGGAAACAGTATGTCTATGTACAAGCTGCATGGGAGGCATACACTGACTTGGTACCAACCTTTAGCAACCCTCCGTATCGCGCGCACTCCACGCGGTCCCACGCTGAATTTCCGAGTTCAGAACTATTCCCTGTGCAAAGATATCATGAATTCCTTGAAACGACCGCGGTCCGGACCAAACGATTTCCTGGTTGCGCCGTTGCTGGTGATGAACAACTTCCTGACAAGCGATAGTGAGAGGGAGCGATTGGGAGATAAGGCGCCGCCGAAGCATCTGGAGAAGCTAGTCACCGACATGTTTCAGGGCCTGTTTCCCCCGATTCAACCGCATACCACTCCGCTACACACCATAAAGAGAGTCCTACTCTTGAACAGGGAACCGCCAAGCGAAGAGAATGGCTCATGCACCATCAGTCTTCGTCACTATTCTATAACTACAAAGATAACCGGCGTCCCGAAAGCCATCAGGCGGTTATACGCAGCAGAAAAGCTGATCGGCAGCCGCGAAAAGAAGAAGAGCGCTCTGCCGAACTTGGGCAAGCTGCAAGATGTGGCAGACTACATGCTCGACCCCAGTGCGGCCGGCTACACATCAGCCTCGGACACGGAAGCAGACACCGACGCCGAAGTCGAGGTGACAGCACCCGTACGACAAAAGGTTCTCTCGAGACGCGAGAAGGAGCGGCTCAAGGCCGGGGAAGAACCATCGAACGCCCGCGCCAGCGGCTCAAAACCTCGCGTCGAGAAGCGGGCCGTCAAGCTCGTTGAAATCGGGCCACGGATGAAGCTCCGTCTCACTAAGGTCGAAGAAGATGTCTGTGGCGGTAAGACCATGTGGCACGAGTTTATCACAAAGAGTAAAACCGAGGTCCAGGACTTGGAGAAGAAGTGGGCGCAGAAGAACAAGGAGAAGGAGGAGCGGAGACGCATACAGAAGGAGAATGTGGAGAAGAAGCGCAAAGAGAAGGCCGAGAAGGCTGGCGTGGATGACGAAGAAGACGAGGGAGAGGGGATGAATGATGAGGAGATGGAAGACTTTGAGGACTATGATATGGATGATGATGTGTGGCAGGATGCGGCGGATGCCGGTGAGGATGGGGAAGAGGAGATGGACGACGAATGAGTGGTCGATTTGATATACATGGCAATAATGATACCCGATTCAGGCTTCTCCACGATGCTCGTTTATATTTGATGTGCGACCATCAAGACACCGACCGTACACAACAACCCACCACATCTCACGTCCCCTTGGCCTTCTTGATAAACACCCTCTCCCCATCTCCACTCAACTCCCACCCCACTCCCTCCTGCACCAGCTCCTCCCACCGCCGATCCGTACACCGCTCTACAAACTGCCTCTCCGCACCCAGATACCCCCTCCCCAAACACTTGAGCGCATGTATCCTTACCCCACGATCAGCCCACTCAACAACCGCCCTCTGATACCCATCCACACTCCTCCGCACCCGCCAAAACCCTACATAATCATCCGCCACCAGACACCTCAACACCTTCTCCACCCGCCAATCCGAATATCCATATTCCACTTTTGTTTGCCGCGCGCCCGCCAAGTCGCCCTGCCGACACGCCTTGTCGAGGATCAAGAGGCCGACGAACTCGGTTAACGAGGAAGACGAAAGCGGGTTCCGCGGGTGCATGTGCGTGAGCAGCGAGTGCAGCGACGGCAAGTAGGAAGACCAGTCGTGGCAGAGGACGGCGACGTGGATTGCGAAGGTGTAGGCGCGCAGGGCGAAGGCGTCGCTGCGGGCTGAGGCTGTGATTGCTTCGCGGAGTTTGCGCAGGGCGGCGAGGACGGTGGCGAGTTCGTTGCTGGAGAGCGTGAAGGCTTTTTGGGGGATGGGCGTTGACGCTGTTGTGGTAGTGGTAGTGTTGGTGGTGGAGGGAGTGGAGGGAGTGGCTAGGTGGTGCTCTGGGGGGGCGTGTTTGGAGAGGGAGAGAGAAGAGAAGGAGGATGTGAGCTTGGCGTTTGCGGATTGGGCGGTCGAAGAGGTGGTAGTGGTAGTGGTGGTCGTAGTGGTGGTCGTGGTCGTGCTGCTGCTGGCTTGGGGGATGCTGACCGAGGCGAAGAGGCGGTCGAGTTCCTCGCGATTGAGGGCACAGAGTTTCATGTAGCGCTCTATTATGCGGTTGAAGTAGACTTCCTGCGTTTTGAAGTCGTTAAGCCTGCACAATCAGTTGGCGGTTGGAAAGTGGAGGAGAAGAAGGATACATACCGCGTCTCCCCTTTTGACGGCAGCCCGTATGTCTCGAGCACATCTTCGCGGACGGGCTTCAAGCGGTTCCATGCGCCTGAAGCGCCGCGACGGCTGCTGGGGCGGATGGAGTCAGAAGACTTCATAGCGCTGGATTGGTGCTGTTAAAGCCTGCAGACCGTGGCGGTAGGTGTCACCGCGGGGAATTGTAAAACATGGCGGGCTTGCAGTGGAAGCAGTCGCGCATGCGGTTTGTGTGGAAGGGGAGATGCTTCGGTGATGGAGGGGCACCCGAGCGCGACGCGTGAACCTTGATCGGCACGCATGAACGTCTCAAATGGCTCGGCCTCTGCTGGCCGGAACATATTGAAAAGACTAAAACGCCTTCCAGCTCGAAAGACACGTCCGAGATAACCATGACCATGGACATGGCGAAGAAAGCAGCTTCCGAGACGGTACAAGCCGGAAAAGAGCTGGAAAAGAAAGTCGAGGAAAAGCTCATACTCCTCTGGGACGAGCTCTCCCCATGGCAACACGACAACCACTACATCCGTACCGGCTACCGCGCCCAATCAAACTCGTACGTTAAATCTTGGAAGAGTCTCGGATATCTTCACAACGAAAGTGTCAACATCTACACCCATCTCATCGGAGCCCTATTGGCCGCCCTGTCTTCCATCGCCTTATACCAAACCCTTGGGAGTCGATATACAACAGCCACGTGGGAAGATGTATTCGTATTTGGGTGTTACTTTGCCGGAGCGGTCGCATGTCTGGGTATGAGCGCAACATACCACACCATCCAAAACCATTCGCACGAAGTAGCTGTATGGGGCAACAAGCTGGATTACCTAGGCATTGCTTTTCTGATCTGGGGGAGCTTCATTCCGGTGCTGTACTATGCGTTTGGACATGAGCCGGAACTGCAGAAGGTGTACGGGACTATGGTACGTCGTCTGCCCATATCCTAGTTTCCATTTCTAATCAATTTGAAATAGATCACCACACTCGCAGCCGGAACAACCGTCATGTCAACGCAAACCATGTTCCAGACTCCGCCCTATCGCCCCTTCAGAGCAATGGTGTTTGTGCTGCTGGGGTGCTCTGCTGTGGTTCCCGTGCTGCATGGCATCCGGCTTTATGGCGTTGAGCTGCTGCGGAAGAGCATTGGGCTTGATTGGATTGTTCTGCAGGGAGTGTTGTATGTTTCTGGCGCGACCATCTATGCTTCGAGGGTGCCTGAGAAGTGGAGTCCCGGGAAGTACGATATCTGGGGTTCGAGTCACCAGATTTTCCACGTTTTGGTTGTGCTGGCGGCAGCAAGCCATTTGGTGGGGTTGGTCAAGGCGTTTGACTATGCGCATAGCCAGAAAATGGGGGATGTGAAGGCGGCGTTTGGGACCAAGGTGTGGTCATAGATTCGAGATATATCATGATGGAGACGGCGCCTGCCGCCCAATGTATGCAAGGAAAAAAAACTCTACTCATGTCTGGTCTCGTCATCCTTTCAGACGAAGAAAATCAATCCTGTTCGCAAATATCAAAGTCCCAAGCCTTCGAAGCCGGTCTTGGCAATGAACGCCGCACAGACCCACAGATGACGCCGTGTCCCGGTTTGCGCCCAGCCACCTTCTCCATGTTTTGCAAGGTAGCTATCCAGGGCGGCCAGTCACATCTCAGGATCGGCATGCCTCGCAGCTTCCGATCTTGGAGCTCAGTTCCCAGCACTCAGGCTCCGGACCTCCATTTTTCCTCTTCTTCTTCCTCACCACACGGCGCGTCTCTTATCATTGTTTGCTTATCATCCCTATACGCTAGAGCATCGATTTCGTCTTCAGGCGCATCAATTGCTCCTTAGCCCCACACTTGCGACTCGCGAGATTGCTTTGCGACGCAGAACGTCACCCCATTCCGGTCGCGACTGAAAAGCATAATTTTTTACCATGACTGACGCCGAGATCCAGAAGGGAGATGAAGGTACGCGCCCCCGACACCTCTCATCTGATATTGGCTGTAATGCCTGGTAGCTGCGCATTGTAGGCTTGAGTCTGGCGCATTGCTTACTGGCGCGCATTGGCCGCGTATTTCCGTGCGTTTGTGCTACACCAGTGGCATCTACGGCGCATCCATTCAGGAGATAGAAGATCACCGCTAACGCGTCGTCCACCAGTCTCATGGAACTGGGGCTCAGGCAAACCCGGCGGTACCGTCGCCGAGGTCAAGGAGCAGGGCGAGATTGCCATCGAGTCGAATCGCGGCAACACCATCAAGAAGAACGCCTCCCCCGACAACCCGGCAGTTCATATCGAGAGGCCTGGCAATGATGTTGTGAAGCGCGCGTCAGAGCTCACAGTCGAAGAGAAGGCAGATGGCGCCAACGGCGAACACTCCAACGGCGATGCCAAGGCGGAGGATGAACAAGCTGAGCCTGAGAAGGCAGAGGAGATACAGCAAGAACCAGAGAAGAAGGAAGAGGAGAAGCCAGCAGAGCTTGAGAAGAAAGACGAGGAGATGAAAGACGCGCCGGCCACTGAGGAGAAGGAAGAAGAAGCCCACACCAACGGCAAGTCCAAGGCAGAGGAGTCCAAAGCAGACGATTCCAAGGCAGAGGAGTCCAAAGCAGACGATTCCAAGGCAGAGGAGTCCAAGGAAGACGCCAAAGACGAGGCGACACCTAAAGACGAAGAGAAGGCCGACGCGCCAAAGACCGGTACGAAGCGCAAGGCCGAAGACTCACCACCCGCGAAGACCAACGGCGACACCAACAAGAAGACAAAGACCGAAAATGCCGAGGCAGAGACCAAGCCAGCCGGTAAGAAGGGCGGCCGCCCCAAGAAGGAACCCAAAGCACCCACCAAGAAAAGGCAACCCAAGAAAGCCGCCACCGCCGACGGCCAACCCCGTCGCAGTGGTAGGAATAAGGCCTAGACGCAGAGTGCTGATGTGAAGCGCAGCAGGCAGTCTACGATGGTCACCAACGAGGGGATTTTTCTACGTGGATACGGGGACAATTTGGGCTGCGGATCCCGACACCCCTGATCTCCTGGCGCAGCGGCAGCGCGACGCTGCGAAACTTGTTAAGGTTACCGGCAACATTAAAAAGGGTGGTACTGCAAAGGATAAGGGTAAAAGTTAAACACGACATGAATGTTGAATAATGTTTACCACGAATACGTATATGAACCCATGGATGGGGTAGTGAGGTTGGATCTAGGATTCTGTGATTGACGGCGCTTCAAAGTGTATTTTGGTAACAGTTGTTTTGTCTTGTCTTATCCTATCTCGCTGTGTACTACTATTATTACTACTACTTACATTTTGCTTTGCTGCTTTTCTTGTGGGGCATGCGAAATTGGAAGTATTTGTACGCTGAATGAAAAAAAATTAGCCATGTTATTGACTGTTGCTTGTTGCTGTTCCTTGCTGTGCTACTACTACAAGTCTGCGATAACGCGTTAGCCAACGGTATGGTATAAGAAGATGGTAGTTGTGGCACGAGGGGTGGGCTCAAAATTCAGAAGGAAATGCTCATTCAATGAGGTTCGTGAAAAACCTCTCCGATCCGTCTTGAAACTTTTGATTGGTGTATTCATCATTTGAGGGATGGCGTGTGTGAGGGGAAGATTTTGCAGGACTTACTTATAAAAGATTGTGCGAACGACACAGCAGCAACGTCTGAGCTTTGCGACAATTTTGCAAGCTCACATTGTGTGCTCTAGCGTATTGGAGCTGCGTAGTAATGGCGAGCTTGGGGTGGTTGTGAGGAAGAGAGTAGGTGGTTGAAGGTTCTTTCAGCTTTTCTTTCGAAGCGAGGGGCTTGGCGGGGGCAGGGACCAAGCTATCCACTGCACTGCCCCATGCCCAATCTTATCGTCCTTCACCTACGTCTCTTGTTGTTTGCTGCTATGGCATGTGTCTGTGCTGTCGTGAAAAGTTGTGTGACTTTAGATGCACGCTCGTTAGAGTTAAGGAGCTTCGTAGGAAACATCTCACCTTATGCGATCCTCTCGCATTGCGTGGAGGAGATCGTCTATTCAGACTTGGCTGATCATGAGCAGACAACCGCGCTTGTCCTTGGGCGCACATACATACAGTCGAAGGTTACGATACTTTCTCGCTAGCTAATATACAATCTTCAACAAGTTTACACCTTTACTTTGACAGTCCAACGCCTCCCCAGACACGCCCACCGACTGAACGAAAAGCTGACCAGACTCAATCCAAGTATTGCGCAAAAGAAACCCACCATTGGCTGTGGTCCGACAGTTTCCACCAGCTCACCACTGACGGGAATACAGACAAGCGTGGCAAGTGATGCGATGAAGTACATGCTTCCATAGTACCGACCAAACTCTTCCGCCCTGCATAGCTGTCCAACACAGGCAGGCGTCAGTGCCATCCAAGAACCCGTACCGAAGCCAAAAAGCGCCGCGAAAGAGTATAGTGCTGCAAGCGACGTCGTACCGAGAGGCAGCCACAGAACGAGCATCCAGAGCAGGGTAAATATGATCATGATAAACAGCGTGTTGAATCGACCTAGTTTGTCCGCAGCATAGCCCGGCAGTAGGCGTCCAAGGCAAGAAACGCCGTTCAGAACAGAGATCAAATAGAAGCCGGTATCTGGTGGAAAGTCGGTGCTACGCGTTGCGTATGTCGGAAGAATACCCAGCCCTCCAAAAAGCACAACCTCGAATCCGAAGACACTCAGAGTGAACAAACTTAAGCGGAGATCGCCATATATCGACAATGATATGATGGCTTTCTTTTTTGCAGCCGCGGTTGGCGGAATTCGAGCTTTTATCAAAATATTGCCGATAATGAAGCAGAATAGGAACAGGAATCCAAGGATCCGGAGCGACCACGCGTATCCGTACTTTGGCAGAGTCGTGCGCAGCATCAAAGGGATGGTCAAACCACCACAAGAGCTACCCATCATCGCAATCCCTTGTGTGAGGCCTCTTCGTTCCTTGAACCAATGTGCAACCACTGCCAGGCTTGTTGTGGTCAACATTGCGCCTCCGACACCCCCCAATACACCACAGCAGAGGATCATCTGCCAGTACTTTTCGCATTCTGCCAGTAGGAATACCATCAGCAAGAATATAACACTCCCCATTAATGCGATCCATCGCGGTCCGTATCGGTCAAAGAGTGGTCCCACCCAGATGCCCAGCGCGAGCGAGAGGTACACGAACACTGAGGGAATCCACCCGATATCGCGCGCTGTCATATAAGATAGCTGGTGCTGGCCCCAGTAGTCTTGCAGCGTGCCGATGGAAACCATGAAGCCGAATGAAGGGAACAGCATAAGCCAAGCCGATGCAACAACGAGCCATGCGCGCAGACCGCCTTCAGGGAAGTCGTCCTCTGCGTCCACGATTGGTAACCCAGGCTCTTCATCCAAGGAATCTATAGTTTGCGTTCGTTGTGATCGCGTCCGTCCCTGCGATTGTATCTCCATCTCTTGATGCCCAGACTGTTTCGCTTCGCTCCGCACCTTCGATCGTCCCGTCATTTTCGACACTGTCCGTCCCAATTCACCCCAGACCTCATCAGGCTCTGCAGGCGTTTGTCCTTCGCTCGTCGTAGGCATGTCCTGCATCTGGACTGCTGGGTTGGCTGTTGGATCCATTTTGCCTCTTCTTTTTTATCTCTTCTCCCAAGTGGCGAGCGTGGATAGCGCGAACCAAATTCCTCGTAATCGCGCTCTCCTCAAACTTTGGTCTACACCCAGAAAAAACCCTTATGCACGATGTGCGCGGTTGTTTAAACCCACTTCCGGCATCGCGCTTGGCAGAACCCATTCTACGACAGCAAATGAATGCATCATGTGTACATGGCATCGCAGCGTCTCGTATCAAGCGGGTTGAAACTGCGCGCCCTATCGGCCGGAAGGGGTTTGGATGTGGAGTTGCGTTACCCGTTGTCTGGGCCGGTCTTGCTGTGTGCCCCGCTTCGTTATCGTTGGACCTCGTTGAACATTCCGATGACTCTAGATTAAGGATTTTTTTACCCCGATATCGTCACGTTTGAGTCAACGGGCGGTGCGATGCTTGCCGGGATGTTTGTGGGTTACAACGGCTAGGCTTGCGATGACGAAGCGTGGTGTGTGAGTGCCACATTCGCGGCACCCATCCTAAGGCTTCTCCCGACTACATTACCACTAGCCGGTCGACGACAAAGAGATTGTCAGCGCATAGACTTAGGCCCTGACCAGGTTCTTGATGATTGCAAGCCGGTCGACTGTGGATTGCGACAAGAGATGGAGCTTTTTGGTGCATCCCAGGGCATTGGACGGTAGATGCGGAAATGAGAGAGGTATGTTCAACAGAATCCTTGAAATTGTATGCGCGACTATGACACGACGATTTACGAGAGCTCTGGAGTCTCCATCCGCGCCCGTGTTTACACACCATCGTAAGAATATTGGACACGGCATAGGAAGCCTCTGCTCACATCGACTCATAAGTGACTGTAATTGTCAACTGATTCTGCTTCGGACTGTATCCCGCTCCATCTGGGCCAATCGACACCGCTCTTGCTACTACAGACTTCCCACAATAGGTCGGGACAGCAGCACATACTACTGTGCTTGTGGGCTTGTTCAGGCTTCGGGGCGGGTCGTGGATCGTCCCAGTCTCACCGCAAGGATTTTCGTCGCAATAACAACGCCTGGCAGATCAGAACTCAGCGCAAATACGTCTTGGTAGCTTGGGGATACCTACGGAGAGCTAGAAGTTGCGGCAACCTGATATCCTCTGCTCTTCTTCACCGTTACGTGGACCACCTTGACGACCGTTATATCCTCCATGCATGGCCCATCATCTAGCGGCTCACATAACCACATGACCGTGTCTACTAGAGATATACGCTTGGATATGGAGTTGGCTTCAGCTAAAGATGGCTTCAGCTATAGACCCCCAACGTCGAGGTAGCGCAACCGCTATGAGATGTCAGCCTGAAGTGCCATGAGAGCGACTCAAGTATCTACCTGATGCAAGAAGGCTACATGAAGAAAGGCCAGCAAAGGCTAGCAGAAAGAGAAGCGCTCTGAAAGCCATGATAGCTGATAGCAAAGAGAAGGAATGGG